>JAPYYQ010000367.1:0-86331 GCA_030522585.1 Anagyrus pseudococci
GTATTATACATGTAGTAAAATTTCCCTATACATGGAGTATATACCGCGCGAACTATACAGTATAGTAATTTTTCTTTATACATTTCTATACGTGTATGTGCACCCATACAGATCTATCTATACTACATATAACGAGCGCTATTTGCGCAGGTTTACAGTTCGGTACGTTTCTCCTTTCTCGGCTTCCTCATGCCCCCCCCCCCCCTTGGCTCGTCCTCTCCGTATAGCGCAAATTGGATTTCTCGCGCGGCATCACAGCTGACTCGATTGCGCAATGCGCGCGCGCCCTCCCCGCCTTCTATGTCTTCCTTCACTGCTAATGCCAGTCGCGCTCTGTACTCTCTCTCTCTCTCTCTCGCGCGAGAGTTTTTTTTCCTTCTTATAGAGCCCGGGGAGTTGCGTGAACAATCCCTCTCTTCTCCCACCCACCCACTGTGTGTGTGAGGCTGCGGTTCCACCTGTGCGCTTGTGCGGCGACGTTTATGAATCGAGAGAATTCGCGGAGGTGTGTGCAGGTGGGCTCTTGATTTTTCTTTTTTTTTTTTTATAATGCCTTGATTTTATCAGTAGATGATGGGGAAATTCGGCCTTGAGTGGAAAAAATTTTTTGGGGTGGATTGAAGAGAAAAGTGGGGAAAAACGTTTTTGGTCGATTTTTGTGTAAGAGATAGCGGAAGGATGCGTTTTGAAAATTCGCAGAAACGCGGGAGGAATGGCTCGTTATAGTAACCGCACGTAACGGCAGGATAATCCAAAATTAATAACAACAAACGACATAGCAACGAATCGAACGTAATAACGACGCAAAGCCAAAAAAAAAAAAAATAATACTTCGACTCCGGGACCGAGGATCGAGTATATTTTTTGCCACGTAATCGTAATAAAGTAGCAATTAGCAGAGCTAATAATACGATTCGCCGAGTTCGCCAACGAGATTTAACCAGGCGAATAATGCTCTCTCTCTCCCTCTCTCGCGCAATTCAATGATTACGAGTCCAATTCGAGCTGCGCGCAATGCTCAGCGCCAGTCGCGTGTAACACGACTACGACTGTCTGTAGCCGTTCTACACCGTTACACAAGCGCTCCTCGTGTATAAATCATGCATTGTGTATATGCTCAGAGCGATGCTGCTTCTCTAAAATCTCAACGACAGATCCCCGGCTACTCGGGCTGAAAATTTGACAAACCGCAAGTTCCCCTCCTCCATTAATTAGCTGTTCGAGCGCGACCCATTCAGTGATCACGCGTCGCTAAAAACTTTCCAAACTCCCGCGCGAACCTTGACGTCTTTCCCCAATAGTCAAACCATCAATCGCCCTGGGCCTATTCAAAATCGTCGGTTCTTTTTGGAGAAGAAGAAAAGAGACTTTCGCTTTTCCAAAAAAAGAAATGGTGGAAACGAGCAGGGACCGAAGAGAAAGAGGCTCGTCTCTATTGCGAACGCGAGCGTGCACGGCGTTATAAGTATTCGGCGATGCTTTCGGCATTATCGGTATGAAAATTGCCCTCTCTCGTGTCGCCTGACGCGTCGCCGCCGATTCGCAGACTTTCTCGCGACTCTCTTCTCTCTCTCTCTCTCTTTGTGCGCTGCAAAAAGAAAAATAGAGAGAGAAGAGGCAAACGGTCGAATGTTTAATCGCAAACTCGGAGATCGGTAGCGAGGTGGATGGGGTGGCGACGCGAGATTGCAATTAGCGGCTGGCTCGAGTGGATTGGGTAACGATTGTTTATTAGTTGGGTACAAGTTCGATCTGCCACCTGCGCCCCTCGGGGTCGAAATGTAAAGTTGTCGGGAGAGGTGCGAGTACGAGAACACAGGGTTAATTGGGTGTGGGGGAAAGGAGAGAACGACGACAAGGTGTCGCGGCTGCGTAGGCTGCTGGAATGGTTATACAATCCCGGGAATTCGCTGAGACGCTACGGAGTTTTCCAGATATATGTATATGGTTGGTGTGGAGGCATGAAGGAGCCGTACGCATTTTATTATACCGATAGAGCGTGATAAAGCACGAGAGTGCTGGTATGGGAAATGTTTGGACACGCTGTACACCGGCCGCTCTAAGCACGAGCTTTATGTTACCGCAAAAAAAAAGAAATAAAGGAGAACATTAATAGAGGCGAACGAAACCGGCGCTGATTCGTCTTAATAAGTATAATAAAGCTCTCTGTAAAAAAGAAAAAGAAGCGGCGCTCCGGTATTATTCGGCGCGTTTGCTTAGAGCCTGCGCCAAAATTATTATAATCCATTTCACTAATTGATGAAACGTCTCTGCCTCGTCGACGACACTCGCGCGCCTACTTAATCGGCAAAAGCCGCCGTGTGTTTGCGGTTGGAAAAAAAAGCGTAAAGAGCCCCCGCGACGCTGATGATAAGCTATATCCTTCCCCCTGCCCCCACAATGCCATTCATCATTTCTCCAGAAGCTTGGGCAACCGCTGCAATGCGTAATAAAAGCCAACCGGAGAGCTCTTCATCCTCCTTCCTTCGTCTCTAATTCATTAAGCGTTCAAAACTGCCAACTTACAAAATGGATTATGTACAGAGAGACGAACCATCAGCCTGCCTTGAACGTCAGCGTGACTCATCGAAATCGCGCTCTGTGAGCATAGGACAAAGAGTGTCCGCGTAAGAAGCCGCGCGAAAGACCGGCAATTAAAATCGAGCCGCGGGGGGAATTAATTGGCAAGGGAAGCGGCGATTATGTTGTTCTTTCTATCGCCGAATGAATATTCATGGGGATTAATCGTCAAGCGCTGATATCGCTCTCGACATATATACACACACGCGTCGATTGCGCATCTCCTCCGCCTCTCTTTCCATGGAGAACAGCCTCGAGACGCGAATGAAAGTGTTTCTAGTTCACCCGGACCGAGGAAAGCGCTATAGCTCTTCGTACGTGTATGTGTACATAGGGAGGACGTAAATATCGCGAGGAATTGTAGTGAAAGTAGCGAGCGCCACGCGGCTAACTCCTTATAGGCGCACATACGACGCTTGAGGTCAGGAAGATTCTCCCGCGGCTCTCCTGCGCCTCTTATACTCCTACGACTATACTCCCTCCCCGTGTACATGCGAGCTACGTGTAATCATAAACGTTCGGTTATTTTATAAGCCCTCTAAACCGGCCCGTGGCAAATTTTCCGCTTGCCGCGTCGTTATTACTTTTGATTTCGTCTCCCCCCCCCCCACCCCCTCAGCCTTCCTCTTTCCTGTCAAATTGGCCTATGGTCGTTTCTGTGAACTGTGCTCTGTGTCGAACGTGTTGCAAAGGATGATTATTATTTTTTTTTTTTATATTACGGAATAGACGTGTACTTTTTCTTTTAGCGCGTGTGCGCGTATTTTTATGAAGAGGTGGCTCATTCGTTTTTATTAATAACCGTAATTAGCGAGTGTTTTGGATTAGTTTTACGCGGCTTTTGGAAACGATGATTTGTGGTCGTTTGCAAATTGGTGGTTTTCTCATAACACACACACACACACCATGGCCGCCGCGTAATAATGAAGGACGTGAAAAATGACGAGGGTTTAGCGCGTTTGTATGTATAATAAGTAAAATTTATTTTCTATACGTAATAATATGGCATTTCGTAATGCGGCTTTATTATTTTACGACTTTGATTAATTGACGATTTAGTTTGCAGAGAGGAGAGAGGGGAATCTAACGCACGGAAAGTAGTTGCGTTGCACATTATAGGTGCACGCGCACGGCAGCTTGGACTTTATGGCGTTTAATGACGCTTGAAATTGAACGGAATTAAACATCTTCTGATTACCAAATAAATAATACACATTGTCCGACGTTCATATACAAAGCCGACAGCTTGATTTATTAGACTCAACGAGAAATTGCGCGTTTTATTTAGCTTTACGAAAAAAGACGAGAAGAAAAAGAAAACTTTATATTCGGCTCGATCGCTAGTACATTACACATCCCCTCGATCTTAAAAAAGGCGAAAAAAGGACGAAAGCAGAAAAAAAGGCACGAGATCCGGTAAAAAGTCGCGATCTCTCGATATAAAGCCCGCGGCGTGTGTGTGTGTGTGTGTGTGTCGCCGTGCAACGCGAGTTGCAGCAAGATAAAGAAATCACGCTCGCGCATCTAAGCTCGTTAAGACGAAGAAGAAGATGAGCCAGGAGGCAGAGCGTAACCCACATCCTTTGGTCCAGCCATGGCCGTCGGTATTAAATTTGACCGCGCGCATAGCGACGAAAGAGCCTCGGCTTGCCGATTGGGCACACGCCACCGCCGCAACTCCTCGCGGTCCTGTAAATCTGCCGGAGCGTAACCGCGAAAATCTCGCGCTAGTTTTATCGGTCCGCCAACTCTCCCTCGAGAATAATCTCAATCGCAGCGGGAGGAAATTAACTTGACGCCACCGCGTTCACTTAAGCCCCCCCCTCTCCCCCCTACTGCCCTCTTCCACTCTATTTCTATCTTTTAACACCGATTTTTTTTTTCTTTCCTTTTTTTCATTTCTCGACTTGGCAAGAGCATTTGAACGATTGCGCCAACGAGCGCGCCAGACTAGCCGACAGGTGCACACACAAAAAAAAGAAGCCCTCCCACGCTCTTGTGCGCGCTGCGCTATAACGTTTGGCCACTTTACGCGCGCCACTCGCTGTCGCAACTTTTGCGCGTGTATTCTACATCTTGATTTTTTTTTTTTTTCGTTTCTTCTCGGCTTTTGCGCTCCAGTCTTTTTGCTTTTCGCGCGCGTTTGTTACCGAGAAAACGAGGTATTCGTATATCTTTTATTTTTCTTTCAACAATTTCCATCTATTTTCCGGCTCTTTCTTTTTCTTCCTTATCTTTCCTTGCGTTTTTGCACGCGTCGGATTAACAAAAGAGTTTAGCCAGTTAGGCCGAAATTGTCGACTCGAGCCGGCAAAAGTAATAGCCGGCATAAAAGTAAGTAATCGTCGGATAATAAAGATAGTCGAAAAACGAACAAACAAGAAAGAGAGAAAAAGAATTCAATTGAAATAATTGCAAGCGACTATGGTATTCGCCGAGTTGGTGGGGGCTAGCGGAGAGGGAATGCATAAAAGCGTGTCGTGTCGCGCTTTTGAAACACCTCGGAACACGCTTTGCTTTAATTACAGTAATGAATCGCCTTAATAAAGATATATTTCGCGGAAAGGTTTCAAAAAACGGCAAAAAAATAAAGAAAGACAGAAACAGTGTCGAAGAGAAGAAGAAGAAGAAGAAGACGCACGCACAACTGCTGCGCGTTGTCGCGAAAGTATACACACAGCCGCGAGGATCGCCTTCCTTTTTTTTTAATACAATTTTGCGGGCGTTTCTCACGCTCGAATAAACGTAGCACGTCACCGTTGCCCAATTCACGGCATAGAACGGCACGCTCTGTCTCATTCCCCCCTACAGCGCGAACGATAACTCTCGATTCCTCCAAATTACCCAATAACCTGCTCTCCTCCTGTCTTCATCCGCCCAAAAAAAAAGAATAACAGATCTAGAAGAAGAGCGAGAGCAAGATCCTTTCTACGCCCGAAAAAAAGGAGGGGAAAAAGAGAGAGAGAGAGAAGGAAAAAGGCAAGGAGAGGCATCAAACGTCGCATACAACGGGCTCTCAGAAGCGTGACCATCTGCCTTAACACATACCTCAGTCCGAATTCGCCTCGAAAATTTCCAAACCTCCTCCCATTGTCCTCCCTCCTCCCCCCCCCCACTCTCGACCCTGTCGCAATCGCGAAAATTCATTGCCGCCTCGTCCTCCCGAAAAAGCAGGTCCATCCGGGTGTCTGTATACCCGAGAGTCTCCCCGAAAAACGGAAGCTACACTAGGAGCGATTAATTGGCTGAAAAAAAGGGGAGGAGGAGGAGGAAAGCTCGGCCTTGCGCGCGGATGTATGGGAGAGAGAAGTCGTCGTCGTCGCGCAGAGAGAGCCGCAGAGGCCTACGTACACACGTGTCGAAACGAGGGCTTATCTCGGTACGGCGATCGGACGCGCCTCCTTTTCCACGCGTTGCGCTCACGTGAGAAGAGGCGAGAAACCCAAGAGAGCGAGAGAGAGAGAGAGAGAGGGAGATTCCGAGATAGCGATAATATTACACGGGTACATGCAGGCCCGTGGCTCTCCTGTGTATATAACAGCCGCCCGAATTTACAACGGCGCATGGAGAGCACACACGGAGCTATGTGCGTGTGCCGCGGTTGATGATATTCCAGAGGTTTGCTTGATTAATCGATCTGTCGGCGGGTACATCGCGGAGGATGATTGCCGCGCGAGGGAAAATCGGACGTATGTGCGCGTGTACAGCTCGCACGGCTTGTTTGACGAGATGTTGCATAAGTTGCGCGGGCTTGATGGAAAATCGAGAGTGACTTTACGAATTTTTCGATTTTTCTTTATGTACAACGGCGGGGGGGGGGGGGTTGCCCCCCGTCGTAGTGGTTGCTGCATGTATTCAGCGGGGAGGAGGGCTTGGGAGGGTTTTCTAAGTGATTTTATGCCTACGTAATTGAAGCGTATCATTACGAATGATAATTCATTAGGCGGATGAAAGTCGGCGGGTCTTTTATGCCCTCCTTACGCACGAGCGTAAGACGCGTATGTAAGGCATAAAAGTTGGGCAGAGTATCGAAATGTTAAAATTATCGGGCTTTACTATCCTCTGTAGCGGGCGGGTTTTATGTACAATGCCAGCAACGGCAGAAATAATGAGCGGAATTATCATAAGTAAAACAAGGCAGCACAGTCGAACCCCGTGAGTAGCCGCCGACAACAAAAACGGACAAGGCTCGGCTCGCTAGTGCGAGTGGGTGTTCCGCAATTAGTAATAAATTCGGCTTCGCAAACCCGCGCACACTCGAGCGGGAAGTGATGAGTAAAGAAAGAAAAGAAACAGACGGAGAAGCAGCCGAGAGATCGACCTTGTAACGCGGGCCTAAAGAGTTCACGGCACAAGGTATGCGCGTTCGTCTGTGTGTGTGTGTCTGTAAGCGCCGCTACATCCCAACGGAGCTGCGAATCTGCATACAATTAGGGGGAGGCTTGCGCCAGATTCTCCGGCGAAAAAAAAAGAAGAAGAAGCATCGAATAACCCGTAGGGCTCATTAAAATACCTCGCACCCGTGTGCCTCCCCCTCCTGCACGCGCTTGCCTAAAATCTTTCGAAAGAAAGAAAAAAAAAAGAGAAGAAGACAGGCAGACGCAGAGGATTTTCGCGGATTCAATTAGCGGGCGCCTATCTCGCTCTCCCCTGGACTATAAGTGGAATTTTTGCGGATAACGCGGCTGAGCGTTTGTTTTCTTGCGCAATTTATGAATTGCGAGTTGGCTGGCCGAAGGGGAGAGCCACGGCTAATTCGTTCCTGCGGCTTGGATTAATTAATACGTCTGCTTTAGAGACTTCGGCTACTATCGCCCATGGGAGAGTATGGTAAAGCAAGTGAGCGCGGATTTTGTTTTTTTTTTTTTGATTGGCAAGCGCTTTTCTCGTTAAGCGGATAATTAAATATTAATAACAGCGTTTTCGGTGTATAGGCTTCGGAGTAATTATTCGGAGACTATTAGGCTTGGATTTATGATATTATTAGGATGCCGGTCGTTTATAAAGCTGAAGTTTTTATGGAATAATGCGGCGCGATTGAGTTGCGCTGTTTTTTAAATGATTGTTTACTGAAGCAAGGGTAATAAGTTTCCGGTAAAGAAAATTTGCGATTTTTTTAATTGAATTTCAATTAAACTAGTTTAAATTATATAAAAATCACCAGAAGAGAATAACTCCTCTCCGTGTCAAAAAGTCCACACGAAAATGCCTCTCGAGGACCAACAAGGAGCATTTCAAAAACGGAATCAGATGTATAGAGCGCCAAAAAAAGAGCGAACGAGTCGAGATGAACTCTCGAAGATGTCGAGAAAGAAAGAGAGAGAGAGAGATATTTGTAACGGCGTTCCGCGCCGGGGCATGGTTACGTCGTTACGTCGGCAGTCGGCGGGTGGATGAGCAGCATACCGGCATGCCGGTTATTAAACGCAATATAATCACATGCTCTCCTGCAGTCGGTGGCGGGGGAGGCTCGCTTTATTTGCCGCTAGGCCCCGGTAATTATCGTGCGAATTTCGCGGCACACTCCTCCCCCGCCCTCTGTGGTCTACTCCCCTCCTCCGCCGCTGGTCCGATGTGGCAAGTGCGCACTTGACGCCGCGGTTTTTCGGCCCAGCCTCTTTTTAATTTTCCAACCGGGCTAGGCCCTCCTTCTCTCTCTCTATCTCGCTCGCTTGCTGGCTTTACTCTCTTTTTGCCGGCAATCCTAGGCTTTCGTCACGATACAATTAGGACGGCGCGACACATTGCCGCAAGTGCCGCGACCCCTTGCTCTTTCTCGAGAGCGAGCCTTTTTATAATACACTTCGGCCCACTCGGAGATGTTCCTTTTTTTTTTAGAGAGAGTGAGATGGAGAGGACGTGCGTCGTATACCGGCTCTGTTCCATTGTGCGAGAGACCCACGCGACACCTTCTATTTTACGCAAGTTAATTGACACTCTCTCACTCTGGGCTCTTTGAGTAGGTGACTTCTTTTTTTTTGAAAGAGTTGCGCCAAAAACGCGGGAGAAGAAGAGGGAAAACAAGCGTAATCGGTACAAGCGTAATCCGGACGTTTTCATGCCCGAGGAAACTCGCGCGCTTTGTAACAGTATTTACGTTGATTTTATGGGGGGGATAGCCGGCACACGGCGCTTATTATTACACGGACGCGCGAGTTTAATGGATAGAGCTCGTGTGTCATTATAATACTGTAACGGACAATGCTTCGACGATAATTGCCTCGTTCTTCCCCCCCCCCCTCTCCCGCTACACTAAACTCCCTTGGACGAGCTCAAATTGATTCTTCGTTCGTTCGCCTTTTTTTTTCATCGCTGCCCCCTGGTAGTATAATGATTTCATTGCCGCGGCTACTTTAATCGCCGGGCTCGCTTTGAAAATTACAAGTCGCCAATACTTATAAACTCCGCCGATATGGCACGTATTATAGCCGAGCTTGAGAAAGGAGCCTGCAATTAGACGTTTAGTCATTCCTCGGAAGCTCTTCCCTCGCTTTTCACCCGTTTCCTATATACATACACCCAGACACAGGCACACGTACGGGCCGAGCGCACTGAAAAATCTTTCGTTTCCACTTACTTTCTCACAATCACCGGTGGCCCCGCGTGCGCGGATGATAGAAAAATTAGCGGCTGCGAGAAAGTTAAAAGGTCGATTCGCTCTTCGTATGAAAAAAAAAATTGAAATAGAGAAAAATCGTACAAACGCGCGCGACAACGTTTCTTTCGACGCTTGTACATACACGCGTGTCAGCGAGAGCGACTGTTTAATGATACACTCGCAACGACTGATGAAAGTTTCGTTTGGCTCGACTGTCGTTACACACGGCCGCGTAAAATTTTATTTCATCAAGCTCGTTCAACAATAATACATGTGCCGCGATGAAAACGCGTTAAATACGCGCCGCTCGAACTAAAGACTTCCCGCTCGAAAGTTTTGGGTAATTAGCCGGCTCTCGCGTTATATAGTAAATGCTTCTGCTCCGGTTTAATAAAAAAAAAGGGATCTTACATTGCATAAATCGCTTTTTCTTCCCTCCCCTCCGATACATTCAATATCCGAAGTGTATTAGCGAGCTCGATTAAATACCCATCAATAATCCGACTTTCTTCCATTTAGCCCGCGCAACCTCTAAACCGACCTAATAAAAGTAAAAAAAAAAACAAAAGGAAAGAGACGACCCGCTGCTCGCAACAATCCCCGCATTAACATCAAACGAGAGAGAAAGAGAGAGAGACATAATCAAAATCCCGCTGGAAAGCTATACAAACTCCCCCCATAAGAACGAATACCCTCCATAAAATCGTTCTCCGCGGCTGCCGCGCGCAGTATATCCACCCGGCCGACACGAAAAAGGTCCGGCTCATTAGTATTCGCGAGAGAGAGAGAGAGAGAGAGAGAGAGAGAGAGAGAAAGAGCAGTAGCGCAGCTCTGGGATATATTCAAGCGAAGCCCTCTTTATAGCCTTACACGCGTCGGTAGCCGGGCGCTCCTATATACGACTCTTCTTCTCCGCCTGCCGCGCAAATAACACATTAATCATCAGGAGGAGGGGGGGGGGAGGGAGGCTCGCGATCGGTTCTCTACAAACGCGCGAACACGATGTGCTCCCTCCTCTTCTTCTTTTTCGTGAAAGACTATCGTCGCGCGCTCGCGTGGTATGCAAGTAGCTGCTACCTCGACTTTCGCGTTATATGCCCCCTCCCCCCCGCTCTGCAGCGGCCGATTTCACTCTCGACTGTATATACCGATCGCCGATCTCTGGGTCTGGGTCACGGGGACATTTGGACTCTCCTGGGAATAGTGCGAGTGCCGAGCTCTCTTGCCTCCGGCGGATGTGTAGAAGGTTTATTTATATATCGGCGTAGAAAGGCCGCGCGCAACCAAGACACACACGCTCTATCCGCGGAGGATGTTCGACGAGGAAAGCCACGCGAGATGCACTTTCCTTTGAGATCGGTAGAGGTCTGCGTGTGCATGCGAGATTCCCGGCTCTTTCAGGAATACGTACAGCCGCCGATCTAGTTTCAAATTTTATATTACAATACTAGCTGGTTTCGTTGTGTGTGTAGGGGGGGGGGGGTAGGAGAGCGATGATTCGGTGAAATCTGTTGGAGTCGGGTAGAAACTGTGTAGGAAAAAAGGGGGGAGCTGCACTAATGCCAATTAGATTATAAATCAAGCGGGCCCTAATGAGACGCGAGTGTGCCTGTGTATAGGTATATCGACGGGAGCAGAGTGCTCTGTGTGTTGGTTGGTAATTAATCTCCCTGCTCTCTCGGCTCGCGTGAATTATTGGCGATCTATATCGATCGGCGTATAAGGCAAATTAAATATTGTTCCGGGGTAAAAACGGGGGCTGAGATCGGAGCGATCGGATGCCGAGGGACGCAACGTGTGTTGGGCCTGACGTTTGCATGGGAATTGCATATTTTAAAAAAAATAAAAATTATTATTATTTCAGCAATAAAAATTCACACTCGTTTTTAGTGAAGCGAGAGAAAAACCGGATTTATGAATTCGAGAGAGAGAAAAAAAAGGGACTTGGAAAGAGTGTCTGAATCGTTAAACGAAACAATCACGGCGGGCCTCCATTCCGTAAATACTGTAAAGATCGCTTTTACTTTCACTCGGAATATAAGTGGGCTAATCTTCTTCGGGCTGCCGATATCGATGCGCGCGCCGGGGCTGGAAAATGAATTTCGTAATCAATCATCCGAGGCAAAGTTCAATGCATGAATGCCGCCGTCGATGCACAATAAAAGGTGTTCGAGCCTACGTGTATACAAGCGGAGGAAATGTTGTAAGACATTTTCGATCGGACACGCGACGATGGAAATAAGAGATAGATGAAAAAGAAAGAAAAAATTATCGTCATGTAAGTTATATGTCGAGCCTATTGAAACGTTTAGATCTTTATAAAGACCGCGGAATTGATTTTTATTATATAATAATATCCAATTGTGAGCGAGAACGATTGGCTATACGTAGGCCGCTTCTTCCGCTACTGGAATTCACATTTTTCTCCCTTCCTCTCCCCCCCCCTTATTTTGATGTACGGCGCGGCTGAAGGAATAATAGAAATACAATTTCTATCAAACGTCCCGCCGAATATTTTATATAACGCCGCGCGCGTTTCAATTATAAAAACCCCCCGGCAAAAATCTTTTTTTCCCCCTTTCCGAATCGCAGTGACATTAAATACCCATTTAGAATCTAAAATCTGCCTGAACTCAGAATCTCCGTTTCCTCGTGATATCCCCTCCCCCCCCCCTGTATCCTTATACAAACTATTCGGGTCCGATCGACGCTCGAGCAGGTGAAACGAAATAAAATGAAAAGAAAAAAAATCTCCGGGCTCCTTAATCACGACTAAAGTGCAGTCGAGTTTAAATTCCCAATCTCGCCGGTTATTTATCGCGCCGAGGGAGATGTATTCGATTGCGCGGCTGTGTATAAGAGCGCAGAGGCCGCACCGCCTGCGGGGTCAAAGTGCCATGCGGAGAACGCGGAAGCCGCGAGAGAGAGAGAGAGAGAGAAACCGTACTACACTCGCGCTGAGCTGTATAGCCCGGCCATTCGCTTGGCCCTTTTTTTTCTCTCCTCCCCCATCGGCGTCCATTCAAATGTATACACGTCCGCGTGGATAGTACAGGCCGCGATCGGTAATGCTTTTTGATGCGCTTTTACGAGGAGAGACAGCTTATGCCAGCCCAGTCGTTTATATATGCGCGCTCTAATGTTAAATTAACGCCCGGCTGTCCAGCTCTGGTTTTCGCGAGTATAACGTGCGGTTAAGAAAAAAAAACCAAGCTGTAGTGTCATTAATGTGAACGAGCAAACGACGCTTCCGCTTCGACCTATGCTTTTTTCTTTCTCTTAACGTCGTTATACGACCCCTACTTGGGCCGTTTAGTATTAGCCTGTTTTTGCCGAAAAGCCATCCGTATAATACGCGGCTGAGCTATCGGCGCAAGAGTACAGCCGGAACGCCGGAGCGAAATTAAGAGCGTCCGAGAATTTATCGGCATACTACGAGGGGGATGAGGACGCGCGGCGTCTCTTTAAAAGCCCCATTAAATCGTCTTCCTCGAGTTGTTCGTTTCATAAATCGCCTCGGATACGCGCGTATCTCTGCGCGGGCATACATCGGCGCAAAAAAAGAGTCGTAGGTTCGTCGATATTTTTCATCCAAACGACGCGTATATACGCTTTCGAGAGAGAGAAGCTCTTGTGTATGTGCGCGCTACACATGCTGTATATGGGGTCCATCATCTCCGAGTGTTGCACGTTTCTCGTGCTTGCGCAACTGTGCCTAAGAGCCGGTGCATGTGTGTACGAGGAGTAGCTGCCGGAGGGCATATATGCGCGAAATCGTCGTGACCCCGTCATCCTAGACCCCCCCCCCCCATCTGCAGTTTGCGCGGGACTCGCGCCTAGTGTGTATATGTGGAAGGGGGAAGGGTATATCTGATGTACGTGTCCCGGGATGCTTTAATGAGCCGCGTTTTGTTCGACCGATCATGCGAGTTTTCCTGCAAAATTCAGGGGCTCGACGAAACACACGCGGATTAAGAAGGGGGGAAGGCTCTTTAGGTAGTTTGCATTTGTGGGTATTACACTATCGCGCGCGTGGCACTCTCTGTTTGCCCCCCGTCGAGATTTGTAAACGCGACTTGCTTACGTACCAGCCGTTTAATTAATTTATCTTTTTTTTTCACTCTCATCATCCTCTATCTCTTCATCCAAGTCGATCATTACAGGTTGATTGGCGAGTTTACAAGCTTGCCGACTTTCTCGACGATAAGCCCTCGCTGTGAGAAAGAGAGAAATAAATTCGGATGAGAATTAAACGCCGGGGCGGAGGAGAAGCAGCCCGATTGCTCAATCACACTTGTCATCGTCGCGCTCGAAATCGATGTAAGCCCGAGAGCAGCTAACAATACAACCATTTTGCCCCCCGACTACTCTCCTCGACCTGCTATACACGCCAACTTCCTTACTCGATAAAACCGTTTTTTTTTTTGCTCCAAGCGTCCTGACCCCGATAAATCACGCGGATCCTCGCAGGCACGAATTATCACCGGGCTACCTTTACACGGGACTAAACGGTACTCCCCTCTACTCCGCCGGATAACCAGATCACGAATCTACCGCGTCCGGAAACTCCCATTATTGCCAAGAGGAGGAGGAGGAGGATCTATTCTGGCATTCCGATAGGTGAAAGGTCGAGGAAACTCGCTTTTGCTCTACTCTTGGACCCGTTCTGGCCTTTAAATTTCTGGCTTTCAATTGTACGGGAGACCGTGGAGAGAGAGAGACTTTTACCGGCGGCGTACATAAAGGCACAACAAAGCTTTGAAACGACTTTATCTATAACTGCCGCTGAGAGAGAAAGACGTGAGTTGGCAAACATTCGAACCGAGCCTTTTTTCGTATTTTCCTTTTCGAATAATACGCCGCTTTGTTTTCGAGATTAGCGGGCGGTCGAGTTATCGATTCCGATTCCGGCTGATCTCTCGCTCGGATGATCCTTTAATTAGCTCGATGACGTTTGTTATTTTGAGGAGAAGACGCTTCGGTCGATCGGTAGAAATCTACTTTATGACGGATGTAAAGGAGCGAAGGAGATAGAAGCAATGAAATATGGGCGACTGTTTGGAAAGTGGCCGACTGGAGAAAGATAAGCTTGTTGTTACGAATAAAAGAATAATTACAGAGGCGCTGCGTTGCGCCGCTGCAAAGAGAGCTTTAAACTTTCGGATCATTGATTATTAATAGCGGTATACAAGAGTTCTAAGAAACTTTACGCGTCGCGCGCGTATATAGCCGAAAATTACCATGCGCCGGGGAGACTCTCTTTCGTTGCCGAGCAAAACTAGACTTTTTTTCTCCTATGTAAATTGGACGTACACGGGCCCCGTTACGCAAGTGAAAATTTTAAAATTCTTATACCACTCTCTCGAGAACGCGCCTCTCTCGCTCGTCTCGCAAATTTTGCTTTGAGCCTGCAAAAATTTGGAAACTCTGACTTTTACGAGTGTACGTATACATGCCGCGCGCGAAATCGCCACGTCGTCCGGAATACAATTTGCCCCCTGTCTTCTGTGTTACATAAAGACCTTTTTTTTTAACAATTTCTATCCAAATTTAACGGCTAATAATTTTTCGAGACAGGGGATAAAAATCCAATGGGATTGCTAATCCGCCTTGTTTTTACGCCACCGCCAGTGTAATCCATCACAGAGCAAGTACAGGGGGGTAAAAAAAGAACGTTAGGCAAAACCGATCTAACGAACTTACCAACAAAAAGTGGGTATATATATATCAACCACTCAACGCACTAAGTGCCATAGAAGACGATTAATTTTCAATCCGTCACATCGCGATACCATAAAAAATTCTCTTAATCCGGCAAAACCACGCGAGATAAACAAGTGTAATACGTCAGCTGTCGCAACAACCCGCGAACTTAACTCCAGCATTTCCTCTAAACTCCCCGTCAACGAAACGTCGCCTTGGCAAAATCGCACAAAATCCACGGGGTTTGATAATCCGTCAAGAGAGCCGATCTCCCCCCCTAATCCTGACGCAACAGGCCACACGCATCAGAAACGCATCTGCCGAGCAAATAATCACCCGTCAGTACCATTGCCGCTCGTCTAAAACCATCGAACGCCAGTCCGATAAAGCGCGTTTTCGAGTCAGCGATTAAGCCCCGCACGCTGATTGATTGCGCGCGTCTGATGTATTGCGAGCTTTGCCATGCGGAGCGAGAAAGCAAGAAAGAAGAGGCGCAATTTCGACATTGCCGATCATTATCCCCCCGTCGTCGTCATCATCATTATCATCGGTTGCCGCCTCGGATCTATCCGAACGGGAAAAATTGAAAGATCGGATGAAGCTTCGAAGCAGAGCGGAGAAAGCGGCCAGAGCGAGAAAAACAAGGCACTTCTCTCGGCTTTATCTCGCTTCCCTATCGGGGCGTATATAAAGGATATGTAAGTTCCTATGCGAAAGCAGGCTCATCGATGCTCCTCTGTGATGTTACGTAACCCAGATCGTCAAATTACGATCTATCACGCGGCCAGGCCTGTATATGACGAGAGCGATAGCCGCTTTTTTTTTGCATATACCGAGGGTCCAAGAGATTTATAATACCGATCTACTTCGATTTTCCCTTGTTGTTTTTTTGCCTCGTGGCGTGGAAAAGAGCTACCGGGTCTTTGGTGCATTCTGCTTATGACTTTACATGGATTTTTCAGGATACGGCTTTTACGCGATGTAGTGGAGATAGATTAAGGAGATTTTGCCTCCTAATCGATCGTACAGAATTTGCACGGTTGGCTGGCGTTTGAATTTTTCAATTTTGCTTAGCTTGGGAGGAAAATTGTAAATTATGGGTTTGGATTTCGTTTTCGCGCGGAGAATAATTTTGTCGAAAAACAAAAGTAATGGACGTTGTCTATACGAAAAGATTTCGCCTCTGAGGTATGTCGTTTGCGCTTTATTGGCATCTTACGCGTCGAATGTGACGAGGACTATTACGTAAGACGTACAACTATGAATGGATCTATCAATTTTTTTAATGGAAAAGTTTTTTTTTTACGCCCGCTGATAAATGTTAATACCATTCGAAAGACACGTTACGAGCTTTTCGTTATTTGAAAGTTAATATATCGTTAATTTATTTGTTTTTACGTTCTATCGCTAATCGTAAATTGCGAGTAAATCATGAAGATTTATAAATTTATAAGTATCCATATAATAACGCGGTATTCTCAAAAACATACAAGTTTTTAATAAGCCTTTATAAAGATCTATTTAATATTTTTTAATAAAAATTTCCAATGCACATTCGCCGACGTTGATAGCCGCAATTTAGTCTATATAAATAACCGCGAAATTTAAAATAGCCTTGGCTACAAATTGGCAATTATAAATATACGTTAACGCGTTTTTCCTTTTTTTAATTTTACACCTCGAAAAAGAGAGAGAAAGAAAAAAAATAAGCCTCATATTAGCTCATTAACGAATTTTCATCGAAATAATATCCCGTCTAAAGCTGTTAAATTAAATAATACCAGCGCGGGTCCGAGTGTTCGCGGTCTGAAATTAAATATCGCCCGAGCTCGCTCACGCCATCGAAGCCTCGTTTCCCCCTCCCGCCGCTCGAGTAATAGGCAAATTAATATTTAACGCTCTTCTCGGTAATGCCGATAAGCCGAAAAATACACCTGCCCCCCCCCCCTCCTAGTCGACTGCGAAATCTCGGCGTTACTCAAGCACAATTAAAATCATTACAATCATCCCTCCTTCGCATCGTTGGGGGGGAAAAAATAAAAATACCACGTGCACACATTTATACATACACACTTAATAGCAACTTGGGCAACAGCACGAAAATGCCTCATACATCGCGTTAATAAAAAATACTCCCCGCGCAGCCTCATCCTCCTATCAACGAAATTCTCAATCTCAAAACAAAATGCAAGCGCATAGGCAAGAGAGAATAGAAAAAGAAAATCGCCGAGTAATCGAGTTATCCAACTATAAAGCTTGTGTAACCGCGGTATATAGTCACAGCGGGCGGCGGTGTGTCCCGAAAAGCGGCCAGACTGCGTGTTTTATATATACGCCGAAAAGCGGCTAAGTTGACAATGGGAGCGTGTGAGCATAAAGCCGCCTGACTTTCCGGCGACTTGCTCGCTTTTCTCGCCTCTTCATATACACAGCAGAGGGGCCCAGCCGGAGTGCACATTGTATGCTGATGCGCCGATTGGATAACGCCGCGGAGTCGCGCGCCCCGTATGATTAACGTAAGAATAAGCGCCTGCGAAACGGAGATTCCGCGACCTCTCCTCCCCACCGGCGAATCATCTTTCTTCCTCCTCCCCCCCTTCTCGATTTTTTTTCCTCTTCCTTTTTCGTATAAGCGAACAAAAAAAAAGTACGTGTTGGGTAAGACGAATTTTAATTAGGGTAATTTTTACGGCTTTTTTTTTCAATTTCCAAGATTTTTTGGGAGAGAGAGATCGCCGGGGATGATGTTCGTTCCGTTTCCGGCAGGTGTGAAACGCAGCCGTTTAAAGGAGCATCTCGGCTGTTAGAGGAGGATGGGCCGCGGCGTTCAAACGCGTACATGTATATCTGGCCGCTCTCCTCCGATGAGTTGATGGACTTTTAATTACAGCCTGCTTTCTCGGAGGGGGGGCTCTCCTTTCTTTTGGGCGCCGATTAGCATCCGGCGTTTGTAATTGCCTACCCTGCCGCGGTCCACTTTTCGCGCCGGATACCCGAATTATCGTTTTCAAAAATCTCGACGTTTTTAAGAGAAAAAAAACGAAGTTTCTCAGGGAAAAGTGGGGTTGGGGGGTATGAAATTTCTATTTCGAAAATTTGTCACACGAGCGGATAAGTATATGTAGGCGGTCGATAAACGCCGCCTCTCTCTCTCTCTCGTTGCATAATTTATAACTCAATTTGGAGTCGGTTGAAAGTTGTCCGAGCGTACACCGTGTTCACATATTGTTAAAATAGAAATTATTATTCTCATAAATAGAAAGTCGAAATGAATGGGAGTCCCCTCCTCCCCCCCATCCCTCCCCTTTTCATATAGGCATGCAGGATTTATTTCTCCGAGTGTTGATGTTTCTTAATCTTTTCATGAGGCGCGCATTGTAAGCTCGTAGATGAACACAGATATAACCGAGGCAACTTTCAACCGAGCAGAGTCTCCTCTCCCCTCCTCCAGCCTGGTGTATATTCAATGTAACGCGCGGCTCACCTGTCCTTTTTCCGTATTAACCAGATTACGCCGTTGATAAATACACAGCAAAGACACAAGCTATATACGGCAAAAGCCAAGAGAGAGAGAGAGAGAGAGAGAGAGCCTAAAATAAGCGAGCAGGACAAATAAATCTCGAGCTTACAATTTGTAACCGGCAGCGATATCGATTTTATATATACACGTCGCGCCGCTAAACCTATGCGGACTCGCCGACGACGCGAGCTATCGCTTACCGGCGACCGATCGCTAGTATAAATTTGTCAAAACCGATCGGCGCATCCGTCCCGACTTTCCCCGGCTGAAAATCTGAGCCTCTTCGCCTAAAAAATCGAGATGGAGCTTCCTCTCTCTCTCTCTCGCCGGCTCTAGAAATCGGTATTATCCTGGCTAATCGCGTTTTAACTTGTTCTCCAATCCCAAACTCTGACCTTTCTCGATCGGCTCTCCGACTTTTTTTAAAATTTTTTCCTCTCGGCTCGGTAGTCACTTCCGCGGAGTCTACTCGAAATTGCCGAGCATAATCGGCGTGTCCGACAATTTTGAGACGCTCCGGGTTTCGTAAGCCCCGAAGAGATCTCCTTTTGAATTCGAAGCTTTTTCCGCTCTCGCGGTGTCTGATTTATGCTGGTCCAGTCCCGTTTTCTGCCCTCTTGGCAATTACATTTGCCGCACGGACGAGAGGCCGCCGGCCGATTGAAAATCTCTCCCCCGGAAGATTACCGATCGTTCGGTGAGCTTCCAAGAGGAAGAGAGAGAGAAAGGGAGGAGGAAGCGATCGGTAGGCGCGTCGATTATTACCGATCTCGATGCGCTCTCGCATGAATAATGCCATATCTGATCGGGCGTCACTTGCCCGATTCCGAGCCGAGCGACGAATCCGAAAAATCGGCAAAATTTCTCCGATACCCCGAGAGAGAGAGAGGTTTCAATTAACACCGCGCGCCGATCGTCTCTCCGTGGAAAGCTGAGAGAGAGAGAGAAAAACGAGAGGCCCAGTATATGTAGGAAGTCTCTTTCTCCGCAGCAGCAGCAGCCGAGGGTAAGACTTGCCGATTTATCCCTGGGCGATCGTTATCTCTCTCTCGGTGGCTGCGGCGACGTCGTCGAGCAGAGGAGAGAAGATGCGCTGCGCGTGCGCGCACGTGTGTCCCCCGCACACGAGAGGGGGCTCGCTTTCTCGCGCGCCGATCTCGGCTTCTCCCCTCGCCTCCCTTCTTTATACATACATACGTATACGTACGTACATGGTAAAAGATGCCCGCGGGAAGTTTCCAGAGCGGTGTGGCGCGGAGAAGTACAGCGGGAGGGAGGGCTAGAGGAGGCGCAGGGGACGAGGAAGCGTGACTGGGGCTTTATCTGGCTGGCTTCGTGCGCCGTCCGTCGCGCTTGAGATCTCCGGAGACGAGGCCGCGAGCAGACCGGCGTTGTGCAATCGGGACAATCGGCCGATGCCGCCGCGCGTATATACGTGTGTATGTTGGATATATACGCGCGGGGCCAACCGGACGATCGGCGCTATTCAATTTTCGGCTTTTGTCGCGGCTGTACTCCCCCCGTCTGTCTCTTAGCCATTCTCTGTCTCTCTTGTGCACTCCGTAGACTCGGAGGCGCACTGCACTTGTGCGGCCGGCGCGACAGAGCAAGAGCGCGCGGGTTTTCGCAAGCTCTTAAGTGATTAGTTGCAAAATTTCTCGCAGGACTCTCTCATTACGTCTCCCGAGAGATGGAGAGCGAAAGAAGGGGGGCTTTCTTTCGCGCCGAGAGAGCTGCGCCCGCGGGCGCCTCGAGATTCGCGGAAACTCGCGTGGCGGCTGCGGCTTTCGGACTTTGAGAGCGAGAAGAACGATTTGTGTAAACGGCACTAAACGAACAATGTCTCGGACTTGTAGATTTTGGTCGGTAGTTTGGGATTTTTTGTTTTTTCTTTTTTTTTCTGCCGAGGTAAGAACCGTGTGAACGCTGTTGTTTTCGTCTTATTAAATTTTGCTTCTTCTCCTCTTGTTTTTTTTTTTTTTATGTAACTAGATGGAGCTGGAACGGGGTTAGTTTTAGATTGGCTAATTAATTATGCTCGAAAAATTTGCGCTGTAGTCTTCTTAATTTGACGATTACGCAATGATTATGCGGGAGAACGGAGGAGAAAGAGGAATAGAGAAATTCCAAGTTATTTTTTATTAGTTGATGTTTATAAACATTGGAATTTCTTCGATTTGGCAAAGTATGCTTATTGCGATACGGTGCACTCTACGTTGTTTGGTTAATTTTGCGAGCGCGGATTTATAATATTCATCGATATATATGTATTACGAAAAAAGAAGGAATCATTAACCCGCCCATAACAATTACGTTTAATTTAATTTCATCATGATAAAACAATTTTTCAATCCATTCGAGAAAACCCGGCGTTCGGTTTACTTTAATTCCCGTGGAAATTGTAGTTTATATGACAGTCTAAACCATCTACCGATTATAGAAATTTCAGCGTTATAAAACATCTCGTTCCTTTTCTTTTTCGGTGCCCCTCCGGCTCATACACTCGAACGTACTTCGGCCTCAGCTTCATTACTCTTGCCACGATTACTTTTTAAAACATCCTCATTAAACGTCATAACTTTTTTTTCCTCTTTTCCTATTCACCGGTTTTTTTTTATAAGGGAAAATAGAGAAAAAAAATTACATAAAAGACTCTCACCCTCATTTAGCGCGTATTACAATCGCACGCGTGTAATCACGGCGAGCGAGCGACGTATTTGACTTTACCCATATATGAAATCGGTCTGAAAATTTAATTACAAATTTTTTTTTCTCGAATCGACCCATAAAATTCTCGCTAATTATTTGGTTAAGAAAAGAAGAAAGAGAAGAGAAAAAAAAGGTTCGCGCTCTCCGCGCACTGTTATAATAGTTATTCAACGTCTATATTTATAAAGCATTGTTTATTCAATATATCCCAAGGAGTAGATCTACGAGATTTAATTCATTATGCGCATTAATATATCAGCGAAGACGTAATTATTTAAATGCCAAGGGTGGGAGGATGAGGGCTTGGGAGGGGGGGGGAGTCGGATGTAAGAGGCGTTAGCGGACAATCGCGGGAGGAAGAATAAAGTGCAAGAAGCTCTGGCTTATATAAGAGCAGCTCGCTAAAGGGAGATAAGCGCAAAGAGAGTGTAATGACAGCGTAAAATCGGCCGGGCTCTCGAGCGCCGACACCCGTATATACATGCGCATACATAATAAGTGGCGCCGAGTCGTCAATCATCCGGGAAACTACCCTGCCCGCTTGCCTACCGTTTCGTTATTCTTTCCTCTTCTTTCATTTTTTTACGCGTGCATAAGAGACGCAAGCTAATTAAATCATAAATTCGCGAATTTATTTACCGATCTGACAGAAGGGGGGGAGGGTCTAGGCGAGATCGGTACTTTCTAAGTCCGAGAGCCCAATTTAGAAGATGGAAGGAGGAGGCTATAGGAAGGAGCACGGGAGGAAAGAGAGCCGGTTACAAAATAGTAATTGGAAACAATGGCCGAGCAGCGTGAAATTATTACAAAGAAGATAAACATTTGGCTCTTGGTACCGTAAAATTAGGAGGAAGTACTTAAAGACGAAACGACCGGTTGGGGAGAGGGACGACGAGACACGCGCGCATAAGGAACACGGAGAAGAAGAAGAAAGGGGGAAAAAAATAGGTGGGTTGCGGTTCGAGATGCGTTTGGCTTGTTTGCCAAGTGTCCTCTCTTTCTCGCGCGCAAAATTTGCATTCGCTCTCGGAAGAGAGTGTCTCTTTCTCGCTCCGTAGACGATGCATAAGCGCTCGCGGCTGTCTCTGTATTCATTTGGGAATCGTAACGGAGGTTATGTAAGTTTAATTAAAAGTGTAAAGACAAACGTGTAAACAACAGAGGCGTGCGTGTAAACGAGAAAGAGAAACAAAATCGAAAGGGGAGGCAGGAAAACGGAATCGAATGAGATGTATCAATTGAGAGAAGAAGAGGTAAAAGTGCGGCTACGCAGAAAAATTGTACTCACCGTGTGAAGAGAATCCTTGGCTTCCGAGAGAGAGTGCCGCGCGGGCCCCCGTGGAATCGAGCAAGGGCGAGATGAGGTTACACCGATGTTATCGGGCCCTCGATCCAGATATCCCCCGGCGGCGATCCAAGGCAAAAATCGTCGAATCCTCCTCTTGGTCGGCTTTGCTAGCGAAGCGCGGAAGCTCCAGACTCTCTCGTCGCTCCGATTATAACAGAGTCTGCGCGTGTATAAGCGCGGTAGAAGAGACCGCGGCGCGGATGTAACGCGCGTTAACCTGGCGGAAGCGGGGGAGGGGTTCGGCTGGGAGATATGCAGAGAGAGAGATGTATGTACGTTCTTCCCGGTGTACCTCAGCCGCGAAAGTCCCAAGAGCGAATTGCTGGGAGCATCTTCACCATTCGAGCTTTATATAGCCATTGTGCGTCGCCCCTTGCCAGCGCCGCCGCTCACGGCGGCAAGGGAAGCAGCCGCGGGAGAGCGCCGGCGCCCCCTCCCTCCCCCCCGATGGTCCCCCCGCGGAGAAAGAGCCGCGAGATTGTGCGAGAGAGAGAGAGAGAGAGAGCAGGAGAGGACGCGAAGGGGGGAGGCGCCTTGCTCTTTTGCCTCCCCCCGCTCCCACTGCCCTTTCTCTCTCTCTCTCTCTCTAGGCCGTTCTCGCGCGCGCATATACACAGCACGTATAGAGCAGCCAACGCCGCCGGCGCTCTTTCGCTTTCCGTCACTGTCACTCTCCGTGAACTCCCCCACCCCGAGTGTGCGACCTCCTACCTTTGCTCAGCGCGCCGTATGTACCGGCGCACTGGCTCATTTGGGGGGAGGCTGATGCTGTACTGGACACCGGATATATACGTGTATACGTGTAGGATCCTTTTTTTTTGTCCAGTTGGTTCGTGGATGAGCTGATTTTTTTTCTTCTCTTTCGAAATGGTTTACGGTAATAGAAAAGAGAGTGCTACCGTGTGAGATTAGGAGAGGCACAAAAAAAAAGGTATAACGAGGCTTTTAGCGCTGAAAATTATACAGATTCATTCCGGGTGATATATCTAACGAGAGATTGAGTGAATTTCGGAGGGGCTATACTTGTTCTTCTTTTTTTGTTTTACTCGGGTGTAAGCTTTTTAAATTTCTTTTTAATTGGTAAGATTTTGAGAATTGATTTTCACCGCGGAGGAAACGATCGTTATCGTCTTTTTTATTTGCGCTCGTAGATTTCGGACGAAATTTCGTAAAAATAGACAACGTCGAGGATCCTACTTTTTATGATGTACCGTTTCAGCGACGATCGTTTAAAGTTTACCATTTACGTTGACGTCGAGTATGAAAAAAATTATGATCGGTTGTATTAAACGAATTTGATTTCAATAAACTCCTACGCAATAGGCTGACCATTTTAGTATAAGCGTATGAGTCATTTTTTGAGAGAAAATAAAGTACGCGTTTCATTTCTTTCTTTTTTTTTTTTTTTTTTGTCGAAGATTAATCAAAACTGCACTCGATCAATAATTACTTTAAATCGATCATTGAACCGGCCTATCTACATCTACTAAAGCTTTCTTTCTTTCTCGAAAAAGCTGGATTTTGAATAAAATTGAAATAAAAGTTGTCTAAACACCGATCTGTCTTGAAATTTTTATTTTTCTTTATTTTTTTTCAATACTATATACATAACAATACTTTCTCGAAGTGAAAGTGAAATGAAAGATTACGATTATTTGTTTATTTAATGTAATAAAAAAAGTTCCTATTCAACGTCACGAGTTGACTTTTTTTTTATTTTAGAGTCAAGTGAATCGCTAAATGAGTATCCAAAAAGCCATAGTAACCAGAAGAGAAAAAAATTAATCAGCAATAATATTTTTAATTAATAAAAGGTATTTAAAAAAAGTACATTCACAGAATGAATTTATTATTCTTTACAACATATACGTGCCGAACGAAAGTAAAGCTTATTATTAGAAACCGTAATAACGTCGAGAAGAGAATTTCTATTCGACATTGTACGATAATTAGATTGGCAAACCAATACCGCACCGGCGAGCATCGTACTTCGCACGTACACGCCGCACGATTTTTGCACCTTAATTTTTTTCCTTTTTTTTCTTTCTCTTCATCTCTCGCTCTCACTTTTATATGCGTCTCCGTCACTTCCTCGTCACCTGCACATCGACATCTTGCATTTATCAAACAATACGCGCGCAAAGTGTGTCGCTTTCGTTAAATTCGACACTCGATAAAAAAAAAAAATACACGTCGATTCCTCGTCAAACAATCCACGCTGGACCACCAGCTTTTTCCGATACTTTCGATATATGGTAACCTCGTACAAAAAAGTTTTATTTTTTAAAAATCTCGGCAAACACACTCGAGAGCAGCAGGGGGATCCACGAAGTGACTCATCGAAAGCAATTGCAAAAATCGTTCGCTTACCAAACTCGAATATTAAGTCAAATGCACTCCGATTTCTACTGTGAACCCCTCGTTCACAGCCTTGCTACAACATTGTCAAACGATATTCGGATATGTGTGTGTGTTTCTTCTAACAAGCCTATTTTCATAATAAGCATATATTGAGATCGAAATCTAATTTCAAACGTATATAAGGTAGGCTCTCGCGTCTTTTTGAAAGTTCTTGAACAAACACGCTGGACATGTTGTAATAGTATAGCCCGAAGAAAAAAAAATCAAAAGTTTAGATGTATAACGCACAACTGACAAATACTCAATGAAAAGTTATTATTCTTGTACGCCGAGCCAACCTGTTGTGTTTTTTAAAGAGAGAGAGAAAGAGAAAAATGAGTGAGCGGGTGTATAATATCGATGTTGGTCGGAGAGAAAAGAAAATATTCTGTAAAATCGGAGAAAAGCAAAAGGGAGCCTTAGACGAGATTGCGTAAGGTAGACACACAAGCGGTTAGGATGATTTACGAGTGTTTTCTCAGCGATTACCCTATGAGCAAGCTCGCCCGGCTGGGAGCACTGAAACTTTGTCATTGGCTGTTTAACAGCTTGTATTCGTAAGCGTCCGCTTTGCACCTATTCTACTCTCACCTGGGTAACAAGCGCGGATATGTGCTCGACTTGTTAATTCAAGTGCTTTAAGGATGACGATGGGCTTTGTGGCTTTCGGTTAGGAAGTGGTCGGCCGATCTGTGCCGGAGTGAAAAATGAAATTTTAATCTAACGGAGAAGCAGCTCGAACGAGCAATTAAAATAACGTTTGGCGAATTGTTGGGTAAGAGAGAAACAAAAAATTGAAAGTTACAAAACGACGAGTTTTAAAATTGAAACAATTTCGGTGGTAAAATATGGGTTAGCCGGTCGTTAAACTAATTAAACGGACGATATAACTGTACAGCGACTTGGAGAAAAATTATCGTATACGTCGTGTATGTGTATCGGCGATGAGGAATGATTTTAAAATTAGACGAGAAATTTATGACGAGTCATTATGGCACGAAAACTTTATGTAATTCAACGAATTTCCAACGGGATATGCCAGGGGTTGGAGAATTTTCAGGCCGAGAATTTGCTGGAAGAAAAACGAGGGGGAGGGAAAATGAAGTTAACACTCGGTCTCGGTGCGGTGATGTTGTTTACGGTCGCATTGACAATTAGTCGCCGCTGAAAAAGTCAACCGTACGCATGTTCTGTATCTACTATTTAGAACATGGCAAGCCGCTACCGGCAGAAGAAAGTTTCTAAAGCAAACATTGATTCTTTCCATAAACGAATTTCTGAAAATAAAACTAGTCCAGGAGAGGACGCGACGGATGGCCGCTGGCCCGTTCTCCATGTTAATATACTTTTCAACCGGGGGGCACACGCTCGTGATTTGTTTCGCGATGAAACTCGCGCGCTCACCAAGGCAGCTGATGTCCGAAATTTTGAAAATTCGTGAATTTCGCAAAAAAAAAAAACAAAACAAAAAAAGGCGTAACGCTCTACGGTATACGTTCGACTATCTTTGACCTTGATATAAAAAATAAGGCATTATGTGTAAATTGAAGTAAAAAGTATCGGGAGCATCCACGTACTCGCCAAGGATCTCTTGAGAAACATGATTTTCAAAAAAAAAAGGAAGATAAGTCTGTCTTGGTAAAAAGTTTGAAAAGAACGGCAAAATTAGAGGCCGAAATTAGAGAGAGTTATGCACGGCCTGCCCCGTCTTACATATCCATGCGCGTTCGCCGCGTTCTCCAAAAGCCAGGCGCTCGCGCGTGTAACGTCCAGCAGATGTGTATGGGCGGTAACCTTCGCCGTGCGAACGTCCCTCCCTCTCCGTAATTTCTCTCGCGCCTTTCAAACGTTTCACGCAATAAATTCTAATCCGCCGCTTATCTATACGCCTTCAATCTCGCCTGTCCATCAAACCATCTTCCCCCTTCCTGAAAAAAACGAAGAAATTGTCGAAATCCAAAAGTGTAATTAAAAAAGTATAACGATTTCAGGGGCCGATCGGTAATCACAATACGTATAAGAACGCCGGGAAGATTCCGGAAGCTCGGTAATCCGAAACCACACATACCCGAGAGAGAGAGAGAGAGAGAGACCAAAATGCCGCTCTCGTCACCTCGTTTCCCTCCTCTTTCTCTCTCTCTCTTTTCCACACAGCGATGTTTACCCGCTGTTACTTTCTTCCGGCGAAAACGTCAGTGGAGTTTCGTTCTTTCCTCCGCCCCCCCCCCTCGTCCCGCAAAGAGCCTCCGTCAATTAGAGCTTATTTGCCTGGAATTATCGGAGAAATCATCTGGTGCTTCTAAAGGAGCGAGAGAAAGAGGGGCAAGGAGAGCTTGCTCTACCCCTATATCGACCTGCGCCCATGGTCTCTCTCTCTCTCTCTCTCTTATTCTGTCGGACAATCCGATACAGGCGGTTTAACGACGGCCATGTACACCGTGGGGCAACGGAGAGGACATGATAAGCCGATCTATACGTATTTGGTTATATACACTGCATTAGGGATTTCTCCTTTGTAAGCCGTGTTGCTCCCCCCCTCCCCCCGCCCTCGTCGTCGCTCTCGTTGGGGCGAGAGAGAGAGAGAGAGAGAGAGAGAGACGGCTCGTCGTGCTCGCAATTTGTTGCCGGCTTGTCAATCGGCATTCATGCCAACACTCGCCGGGCTTTATTATATGCCTGTGTTATATAGTACACTCCGCAGCGATATCAGCGGATGATATACATTTTTAGGAACGAGAGAGAGAGAGAAAGAACCGTTATACCGCAGATGGCTGTGATCGATGACGTTCCTTTGTCAATCTATTCTTTTGTCCTTTCTCCCTTTTTTTTTTCAAAATGAAAAGAAAACCCTCGTTTTCCATACGGGGACGCGCGCGTTGCTCAATCGCGCGATTGCCGCGCGTCGCGCACATACGTCCCTTTTGCAAAAACGTCCGAGCTTACACGTACGCCTCTAACAAGGATAATTCACCCACCCCCTCCTCCCCTATAAGTCGCTGAAATTCATCGTCGTCCATCCTCCTCCCTCACCCCCCGAAAATTGTCCGTCATTATAAACAAACCATAAATCATTGGAATATCCATTAAATAACCCCCCTCCTCCCCCCACCAACCAGCGGATTTTGAAGCATGCACCATCGCATACAGACGTAAATACACCGTATAGGGCCAATTACCTCGTCAAAAGCCAGTCTCTCCTCCGATCGTCAGAGAGAGAGAGAGAGAGAGAAAAATCGCTCGAACTGACCGCAATTACATCTTAATTTCGCATCGATCACGCGTACGCGCGACTCGTTGCAAAATACGAGCCCCCCCCCCCTCCTTACCCCCTCCGTCACCTGCTTATACTTTGTCGTCGGGTAACGTGATTTACGCGCACTGCGAAATTTAGCCGAGGAAAGATCGTCTTCCCGGGCTAGTAGCGAAAACGAGCCGGCGATTCTTGGCGGATAGAGCGCGTGCCGTCGCTGGTAGACACGCGCTCTCCCGTAACTGGCGCGCTTATTGTGCACACACGCGTGATAAAACGCTGCTCGGAGACGCGATCTTCCGCGGATGGACCGACACCGACAGCGCAGTTACATGGGGCCTTTCGGCCAAAGGAGAGAAAAATTGTAGTTTCGCAATTGTTGCGGGGGGGTAGGGGGAGTTTTGAATTGCTGCGTTTGTGCCGAGATGTGTCTGGATGTTAATATAAATGCTTGTCTTTCGAATTGTTTCTTATTTCATTTTTGTTAAATTTCACTTTTACTCTTTTCTACGCGCGCAATTGAATAACAGCTATTGAAACTAGAAAAATGTTCCGCGGATGTACGGCTGTAAGAAATCTGCGAGGTAAAGTAGATCTCTGAAGCGTCTGATATACATGAAACACGGTAAATAATTTCGAGCACCTGTAGTGAATGCTACCCGACACACGTCGCTGTATAAGATCGTGTCATTGCTCCAAGCGTCGTTCGATTCATGTATTATAGGCTTTACTGCGACGAGTGAAATATACCGTTCGAGGATTTTACAAGTTTTTTTGGAGAAATGCCCTCCGTATAGGCAAATTATTGGTCCTATTGGCCAAGAAAAATCGATTTTCCGATTGGTCGATTGCTTTGGCAATATGTACAGTTAAACGCAAGTAACTTACATTTAACAACTTTGTTAAAATTTCTAATTTTATATTTTGGAATGCATTTGCACATGGTCGGCTTCACAAATTTTTAACAAAAATCACTCCAAGTATACAAAAAAACGATCGAACAGCGCAAACTGGGCATTAAACAAAATCAAACCCAACGACCGAGAAGCCTATACAGTCGGTATATACAGTTCGTTGGCGATAGCTTAGGCAAAGGTGCGAGAGCTAGTGTACACGTACATAGAGAGAGAGAGTAAGGTATAGAAGAGGCATAGGAAGCAGGGAGGCGATATCGAAGCGACGATCGGGAACGAGGAGGCTCTCTGCCACATCAGCGGTGTAGGCAAGAGAAGGGGACGCGATATGCGCGCTCTCCGAGAGAGCCGATCGCTCTCCCACGGAGAGCAGCAGCAGCAACCGATCTCCGGATGAGGCTCGAACGTGACGGATAATCTCTTTTGCTTATCCCCCTCCTCTCTGGACCTCGGCTGATTCTTCTTTGCTTCTTTTTCTCTTCGAATTTGTTTAAGGACAACTGGAGATTTAGATAAAAAATAAAAAGTAGAGGGGGAGACGGGGTTTAAGGTCATGGCTGCATAGCCCATGGTTTTGTTCCCGATGAAAATTGCAATGTGCACACATGTTAGTGGGGGAGTTAATAAGTTTAACGCTTGTTTCAATATAAGAATTTGCATAATTCAACGACTCCTCCTAGGCGTGCATATATCCCTTTTTAACGTTCGTTTTTCTCAGTCAATTCTATTCTATTCAGGTTGAAATTAATTCGTTTCTCCGCGTTAATTAGCGTCATAACTTTGTTATTTCGCTTTTTTCTTCTTATTGATTTCATCAAAGTTTACGCCACTGCCACTTTTTCTCTCTGTCTCTCTCTCTCTCGCTTGTTATTTTTTTTTCTTTTCCGAGAATAATAAAGTTTATTTTATCAAAAGTTTATGTTTATTTTATGAAAATAAACATATGGCGTTTTTTTTTTGTAACGAAGAAGAGATAACGCTTATCGATCTAATTATACGATTTTTCAGGCGATTAGAAATAAAAGCGCCGTTGTTTATTTTTTTTTTTATTGAAAATAACGTGCAAAAATAAACTTTCTACGGACGTCACGTGCCAAGTGAAAATAATTATTAATAGACGATATTTAAAAAACCGACGTCCAGCCGAGGAGTCATAAATTTTCTTAGACGATAACGATCTGCGCTCCCGAGATCTTGAATATTTCAAAGGGAAAGAAAAAAAAAATAGGCAAAATTTTTATACGTTGTTAAAATAATAATATCTAAATCTTCAATAATGTACTCTCGCAAAGAAAATTACAAAATAACGTATGGTACCATCGATTTCCAATACAATTCCATAACTCCCAGATAACGACGCCAGATTCCGCCCATTATCTACAAATTCGATGTAAACTACAAGGAAGATTCTTTTTATCGTAATACGATAATAATTTTCTATTTATCTAAAATTCCCGAGAGCAAGAGATGCGCGCCACGTCGCACAAGAAGGATTTAAATATGTCGAGTAGAGAAACGTGACGAGCCGCACGTTTCTGTCTTTAACCGCGCATGCATATACATGTATACATGTAACAAGCGTTTTTCCACAATCCCCCCCCCCCTCTGAAGCTTTTACTCTTTCGGATAATCCGAGAGCCACGAATTTCGACGATTACGATTTTCCCCGTAAGCACAAAACTATACGTTACTTCTTTTTTTTTTTTCGTTCTCCCTTTTACAATTGCATAAACAATGTGTACCTCTCCAGCCGTCAAAATTTCGCATCTGCCACGACTACTTATATTAGCAGAGAGGGAAAGCCTGTATATTTTCCCCCGAAAACTGACTTTCCGAGACCGACATTTAAACTACCCTAAATCATCGGTGAATTCGAAGGAAACGAGGCTTCCATAAAAGGTACAGGTACAGAGCCCATTAGAGGACATGCCCCCTCCCTTATAATCCTCGGTTCCATCTGCAATGCCCTGCATACGCCTCTACAAACGCAGGGTCAAATCGTAAATCCTCCGTGTCGGGCTTCTCTCTTTTTACCTGTTCCCCTCTCTCCGCAAGAAGGCGATACCTTTGCTATACGTCCAAGATGAAACAACTCGGCAATGTAGCTAATAAAAAATCAAGGTAGAGTACGAGAAAAAGAAAACGAAAGAAGCCACAAACAAGTCTCGCGCATATGTCGCTATAGCTATGTGTATCAAGCAAGGTAATTCAATATCCGCGTGCTCTCGCTAGGATGCCTCCGCGGGTGGAATTCATCTGGTCGCGGCTCATCTCCCTCTCTCTTTCTCTCTTTTTCTCTAATATGATACTCGGAGCATCGGCGTGCAGCAATAAATATAGCTCGCGTACGGCCAGCAGGTCGCGCGACTATCGTCCCCGTCGTCGTCATCGTCGTCGGCGGCTCTCTTCGGCCATCTCCGCTGCCGTTACGTCGACAGCCCGAGCGTCGGACGAGTCTCATCATTCTTTATCTCTCTCTTTCCCATCCGCTCAAGCGAGAAAGAGAGAGAGGAGAGTTTCGGAGCGCCGGAACGTGCGCGCGCGCGTTCGACTCCGGTTATCCGGTTTCTTCGCCATCTCTCTCTCTCTCTTTTCTCGAGCCGACGTCGTGTATATCGCGCGCGCCAGCGCAGCAGCAGCCCCTCGCTCGCTCTCGTCGGCCAGCAGCAGGAACGTTAGCAGCGCAGCAGCAGCAGCAGCACTTTCGCCCAGGCTCGCGCCAACAAGACAGTTCGGTCTACAGCAAGGAAGTCGGTCCCAGGAACAATCCCCCCCGATCAAACACGATGGAGCAGCATCTGTGAGGCGCAAACAGCCCCCCTATCAATCGCCACTACACACAGCACGAACGCGGAGGAGTTAGGCGCGCAGTGCGAGACGACCAAGCCAGCCGCGCACTTGCAGCTGACTCTCTCTCTCTCTCTCTCTCTCTCCCCGGAGCACGCAGAGAGGAGGCCCACGTAGGCAGCCGCCACCTTATAAACTCGCTCTCTCTCTCTCCCGCACACTCGCCCCGGACAACATGAGCGCTCCGAAACAGGACCAGCAGCAGCAACAGCAGCAGCAACCCCAGGCACCGCCGCCCAAGCCTGGCTATGGCATCGTTAAGCAGGTGAGAAGTACACCCATCGCTACTCTCCCTGCGACCGTCTCCCTGCGAGTGCCCCGGTGCACGCGCGAGATAGGCCCCCTCCCCCACCCGCACGCCACTCTCTCTCTCTCTCTCGCCCCCTTGTAGGTTATTCTCCTCACGCGGGGCCGCACTGCGCGAGAGGCAGGCACGCGGCCGCCAGCCAGATGGCTCGGCTTCGCCAACATATGGACCTCGGGCACGCGGTTTCCAGGGCCACCTTCGGCCTTGCTGACGTTACTCCGGCCTACCAACCGCGCGCGATGACTCTGCTATCTGGCTTTTAACCGGAGCTCCGATGCATCACGTGGCGCCCTGGCTGGGCAATTTTCTGATTTCGGCTGAATTATGGCTCTCGGGATATGGCTTCTCCTAGGTTCCGAGAGAAAGGGTCTTGGGAGAAAGGCAGAGGATACGGAGAGAGAGAGAGCAGTCGCTCGGGAGGGGGTGGATTTTTTTTTCATCGCCGAACGACGTGACACGTGGTACGCCGGAGCCAAGATGTCAGAAGCATGTGGCGGCTCTGACTCGTTCGCCTTTCCATTTGTTTCGCTTATTCGATAAGAAATTTTGGTGGGGACTCGAGATTTCGGGCGGCTTCACGTAGTCTGCACTGTTTAAAAGTTCCTTGCTATACTTTGGGTTAGACGAGTCTTATGTCTCAGTCATATGTCAACATCTGTTGAGCTGTGTTTTTTAAACTCCGATTCCATGTTTTCTAAACTTTGACCAGTATGTTTACACATCAGACGGGTGATCGATATTTGGCATAGTATTCAATATTTTCATACTTATGACTTTTTACTTTCTGTGCCGCAGGTTAATTCTGGAGATTCCATCACCATCCGTGGAACACCAAAAGGAGGACCGCCACCAGAAAAGACTCTTATTCTGTCCAATATTATTGCTCCAAGAGTAGGACGCAGGACAGTAAACACAGGGTAAGGTTATTTTTTATTCATAATTTTCTAGTTTATCAAAAGTTTTAACTCTTCTTTTTTTACTTCAACAGTGGTGAGGTAAAAGATGAACCTTACGCATGGGAAGCAAGAGAATTCTTGAGAAAACTATTGATCGGACAAGAAATTTCATTCATTGAAGAGAAGGTTCCTTACAACAACAGGAAATATGCTCGAGTTTGGCTTGGCAAAGGTGATTATTCTATTTTCAAAATTAAATTGTAATTAATTTAATGACCTTTAAACATAACGCTAAGTGCCCATTCTAAAATTAGATAATAATGGAAAGTAGTTAAAGTTGCATTAAAATAACTTAAACCTTACACCCTAATATTAACTAAATACCTTTGAAAATGATAATCAGTGTCTTATCAAATTATTTATCTAATCTCATAACATTTCATAATTTAAACATGTTATAATTATATTACTTTGTAGCATAAATTATAAAGGTATAATATTTGTCTGTATTTCAAAAATCTTTTATAAATATTTAAAATCGGCTGCTCAAACGCATGGTGTCCACGTGGCAATGTCATAAAATCAGTTTCTTCATAAATTATAAATGTTTACGCGATTTATTAATTTCCTTTTTTTTAACTTGATTAGATACAAATAATCGAAAGTTCATCCAAATCGTCGATTGACGTTATTTCGGCAAACAAATAAAGCCACATAAATACACTGTAATAAAAGCAATCATTATCACTAAAACGTTTATCTATTCAATCATTTACACAAATAACAAAATTATATCATTTCTTAAAATAATAATCTGTTACACAAAAATAATAATTTTAAACTTCTCAGTTTTAAAAATTTAAACATATCGTGAATCAAACATATTTGCCATGAACCTTTACTTATCTATCTTCAAGCAGTTCTGCACTTCAAGTCACCCATCCAATCTCACTTATCAAAAGACTTAAGCGCACGCGTCTTAACAATTTAACTTACGTCTTATCTCTGTATTACAGATCAAAATGGCCCAAGCGTGGCTGAGGCTCTAGTAGCCGAAGGCCTGGTGACCGTAAAGCGCGACACACGAGCTCAGTCGCCGGAGCTGGCCAAGCTCCAGGAGTTGGAAGAAGTAGCTAAATCGGCAGGCAAGGGCAAATGGTCGCAAGACCCCCAGTCGGAGCACATTCGTGACATCAAGTACACCGTCGAGAACCCCATGAGCCTTGTCGACAAGTACGCCGGCAAGCCTGTGAAAGCGGTGATTGAACATGTGCGCGACGGCTCGACCCTCAAGGTCCTGTTGCTACCTGACTACTACCATATCACCCTTGCCATCTCAGGTATCCGCTGTCCCACTTTCAAGCAGGAGGGACCCGAGCCATTCGCCGATCAGGCTAGGTTCTTCGTTGAGTCGCGACTCCTCCAAAGGGACATTGAAGTCATCCTCGAGTCCGCCATCAACACGCAGTTCGTCGGCAGCATTCTTCACCCCAAGGGTTAGTATTACATGATAGCTTTGAACTAGCAATAAAAAAAAGTCGTCTATATTAAATCGTATCCGTATTGTAGGTAATATTGCCGAGGCCCTGTTGAACGAGGGATTTGCAAGGTGCGTCGACTGGTCGATGAACCACATAAAGACCGACAAGCACAAGCTATACCTGGCTGAGAAGGCAGCCAAGGAAAAGCGATTGAACATCTGGAAGGACTACGTGCCAAGCCGACCCAGCGAAGAACTTAATGGAACTGTTGTCGAGATATCGGGTGCTGACTCTATGGTCGTGCGCATGAACAACGGCGAGACCAAGAAGATCTTCTTGAGCAGCATCAGACCACCACCAAGGGAAAAGAGAGCGCCTGGCGAGGAAAACAAGCCACCAACAAGATCTAAGGACTTCCGACCGCTTTATGACATCCCATGGATGTTCGAAGCTAGGGAGTTCCTTAGGAAGAAGCTGATCGGCAAGCAGGTTAAAATCATCGTTGACTACACCCAGCCTGCCCGTGAAAGTTTCCCTGAGAGAACCTGCTGCACTGTTCTTATTGGAAAAGTGTAAGTGTTTAATTTTTCAAAATATTATTTTGAAAAAGCACGAAATAAATAGTTTTGTAATAAATTCAATAATTACAGTAACATCGCTGAGGCCATGGTATCCAAGGGTTTCGCTACTGTCGTGCGCTACCGTCAGAACGACGACCAGCGCTCGTCTTACTACAATGACCTGCTCGTAGCTGAATCAAAGGCCGAAAAGTCTGGCAACGGTCTGCACGCTAAGAAGGACGTGCCACTACAGCGCATCCGCGATGTATCGACCGATCCCACCGCCGCCAAATCCCACCTGCAGGCTCTGAAGCGCGCTCGCGAGATGAAGGCCGTCGTCGAGTTTGTGACCAGTGGCTCTCGTCTTAAGCTTTTCGTACCCAAGGAGTACTGCTTGATCACCTTCCTGCTCGCCGGCGTCAAATGCCCGCGTGCCGCTCGCATCACCCCTGGCAGCGGTGGCATGGAAGCTGAGCCCTACGGCGAGGAGGCCCTTGCTTTCACCAGGAAGTTCTGCTTCCAGAAGGATGTCGATATTCAGGTGGAGAATATGGAATCCAAGGGCAGCGGCTTCATCGGCTGGCTCATTGTTGACGGTGTCAATCTGTCCGTCGCTCTCGTTGAGGAGGGTCTTGCCGAAGTTTCCAACTTTGTTGAGCAAGGCGAGAATCTTAAGGCTCTCAAGGCTGCTGAAGAGCAAGCTAAGGCTAAGAAGATTAACGTAAGTTTCGTTGTTTGGCAATAATTCAACAAATTGTGTAACATAATTGCACTTTTGCAAAAAATAATTGATTCGTTTGTTAAATTACACTTTTATTTGGTTTATAATTTATTCATATTTTTAATCATTTACAGATCTGGAAGGACCGCGTCATAGTAGAGGTTGAGCCAGAAGAGAAGACCGAAGAGCAGCAGCGTGGCCCACCTGAACGCAAGATCGATTACCAAGAAGTCGTTATATCTGAGATTACTGACGACTTGCGCATTTACACGCAGAAGGTCGACCAGAAGAATGCTCTAGAGAGCTTGCTGTCGCGCTTGCGTCAGGAAGTGGCTACAAACCCGCCACTTATTGGTGCTTACACCCCGAAGAAGGGTGAAATCGCCATCGCCAAGTTTAGCGAGGACGATGAGTGGTACCGTGTCAAGATCGAGAAGGTTGCTACGCCTAACGTATCCGTATTTTATATTGATTACGGAAACCGTGAGACCATTCCCATTAGGAATGTAGCTGCTGTGCCTGCTGGTTTTGCTACCGATAAACCGTATGCTACTGAGAATAATTTGGCTCTAGTAGCTTTGCCTAAGGATGTAAGTCAAAGTCGATGCGACTGATACTTAAAATCGCTTTTAAATGTCTGTCTTCTTTTATTAAATGGATCTTAATTTTCAGGAAGATTATGCGAAGGCAGCTATTCAAGCTTTGAGGGAAGACACCATCACTGGAAAGACCATTTTGCTCAACGTTGAAAATAGGTTCTCTGGAGTGCCTACAGTGACGCTAGTTGACGCAACAAGCAAGGAGGACATTATTAAAGCTCTTGTAGCTGATGGATTCTTGATTGTCCCGTTCAGCAAAGATCGCAGATTGAAAGATTTGGTACGTATTTTTCAAATCGAGTAATTGTACTTTTTCCGTTGAATTTCAATAGATTTGCAAAATATTTACTTTCGAATTCTTTTCCAGCGTGAAGAATATAAAAAGGCTGAAAAAGAAGCAAGAGATAATCACCGTAACATTTGGCAATATGGTGACATTACAGAAGATGACGCCAAGGAATTTGGCGTTGGCCGTTAAGTTGTTCAATAATACCTTAATACAAAACTTGGGGAAGAAAGAAGGTAGAATTGGTGGGACAAATGATAAGGTATCATTTTACCGGAGAGGCATAATAGACAGCATAATAAAATAGACGTACGTCGACGACTTACTTTAATAGACTTTTTACGAAAAACGTAAACAGATGGAAATCATCGAGCAGCGTATTCCATCGATTGCGAAGCGCATCTATAGAAACGAATAGATCAATGGAGAAATATTGAATTGTATATATTGATTGAAGAACAAAAAAATGAAGGAACTATTAATTAATGAGGATTAAGGTAGCATACGATTTTACTATCTTACCTATGCAAAACTTGTATCCTCCTACCCTCACGAGACTATTTCTCATTGTAAAATGTATTTCTGTATATGCGATCGATCCTTGTTATTATTGCAAACGAAAGGCATTTAACCTTCGTTAAAGTGGTACTTTTTACTGATAGAAAAATCCCGAAAAAGAAATCTATTAATTTGTACAAATATATGTTTTCGATAATTTTGTTGACTGAAGGTGCAATTTTATCAATGTCTCGCTGCGAATGTATTTTCGCCAGGTTTTATTGAGCATCAATAAAAATGTTTCGATTTTTACAGTTAATCATGTAATCAAGCAATTAATGAAATGCCTGAAGCACTTTTACTCTTATGATGACATGAATTTTGAATGATGAAATTTGATGAATTTAGTAGTCAAGTGTTCATCTCATTGCTGTCTTTTAAAAAAATTGTTTTAACCAATTTAAATTTTTATTCGTTTACCAAGTAAATATTGATCTATTAATAGAGTATAAAAAATATAATTTTATATTGAAAAATTTTCAAGAGTCTTACGTTTTTAGAATATTCTTATAATAATGATAATAAAAAAATACATAAAAATAAAAATTATTGAATTGACTTTTCTATGAATGCCAATTGTAAGTTATAACACCAGATATTGAATGGGTGAAATATTTTTATAAACCTTTTTTTTCAATTGTGGTTATTGAGAAGCTCAGTTCTTATCACAATATATTTTTGAATTTCAAATACTTGGCATCCACCTTGTTAAAGACGTGTACAAATGATTCAATGTGTATGATTGTAAGACAGAAATCTTACTATCAAAGTATATAGTAAGTCTATTTATAGAATTAACTATTTACTTAAAAAAAATGAAATTAAGCTTAAGTCAAGAAATTTACATTAAATGTAAAAGTAATAATAGTAAGTTGAAAATTTTGAAACGTGCATAATACAATGGAAAAATTAACAAAAAGCATGGTACTTTTAAAAAAGGCGCTTCGACATTTAAAGCCTTAACATAAACTTTTTCAACTTTTTATAATGTTGAACGTTTTGCTTGGAAAGACGAAGAATCTATTTTCCGAACTGTACACAATTTTAAACAATGTCGACTTTTACATGTTTACAAGTAAAATATTCACTAGCTATTGCCTCTTAAAACTCAAGGGAACATATTCTTTTTTAGTTATTGGGCTTGAGAAAGATAAATAGTACTGGATCGTGTGTTGCAACATGATAAAAAGTTCGAACGTTCTCGTTCTGGAAAGATTTGCCGTATTTTAGAAAGTTTAAATTAGGGACCCAAAATACAAAGTGTTTTTGTAAACAATCGTTTTAATTTTTTGTTGCACTTAATTCCAATTCTCTATGAGAAACTTCAATATAAAGCAAAGAAAAGGAGTTTCTTTAGTAAATTTGCCTCTTAAAGTCGATGTACGATGTCGTCGTTGATGACTTAGAATATTTAGCATGTTTATTGTGACGCGCTTCTTAACCATTATAATACTCACCGTTTACCCACCAAGTTGTAAACAATCTATGCTGTTATAGTACTTTTTTATTTTAACAAGAGTTTATGATATTAAAAGACATAATTATACTCAGCATTTTCATTAAATAAAAATTTTATTTTATTACGAATTTCAGAAAAATCCATTAATTTATGGATTTTATTTTCTTTATCCATGTGTAGGAGTAAAGTTGGACAATTGTAAAAAACAATATAGATGCTAGTCGTAAAGAAAAATATTTTTTTACAAAGTATTAAAATTAATTTTTTTTTTAAATAATAAATGTAGAATAATCTCTGTAACGTGACAGCCGCGTTGTGGCGCCAAAGTTTTGTTTTTGCTTTATTATTCTAGAAAACGTAAGTAGTAAAAAAGAAAATCAAAAGAATTTTATTACAAAGATTAATATATTTAAAAACGTATAAATTATAAATTATGTTACTCAATAAAGTATCAGGCACATTATCTGGACATCACGGAATGCCTAAGAATAGTATTATCCCAGGAACATGTTATTAAATCACTTTTATGCCATGCAAGTCCTCTTACAAAGTCAGTATGTGAGTTGTTTACAAAAATACTTGTTATATCACTGTAATTAGATGTATCAAACACTTTTACATCTGTTGAATCGCAACAACCAGCCAGCTGGTCAGGTACATTAAAATTAAACAACAATTTTTGGACTCCATGACTAAATTGTACTGATTCATGTAAAGGAGACTGCCCAGCATTACGAACATCAAGTATTGCAATACTTCCATCATCTGCGCCAACAGCAACAATGTTTTCATTGTTTGTTTTCCATGAGGCAGTAGTTAATCCATTATCTGGTTTTCTCCATACCCCTACAGTCACATTAATCATTGTTTACACTATTTTAAAACATTTTCAAAGCAAGTAAAACTTTTTCAAAGCAAAACTTTGATTTACCTAAGGCTGGCTTCTCTTTTCTTATATCCCATAGTAAAACTTCAGAGTCTAAGGAAGTTGACAGCAATACTGAATTACTTTTAATTTGAACCTCAACACTTGTAATAGTGTCGCAGTGAGCTTGATTGAAAGATGACATTGCAATCATTTCGCTAGTGTCCCAAACTTTTATACTAAATGCAATTAAAACAATTTAGTAAATGTTACAAAAGAGAAATAATGAAATTAAAGATAAACTCACCAGCAATCCAATCCTGCAGTTACTACATGCATATTATCATCAAAAGCTGCAATAGACGTTATACTGTCGTCGTGTTGACATGCATATCCCAAGCATTGTAGTTCTTTGTTTTGAGTTTCAGCATTAAATACTACATCAAACACTTGAATAAGACCACTGTCCTCTCCAACAACGAACTTGTCATGTTGTCCCAAATAACTGGCAGCTCGCACTCCACTCTCAGTCCTTATAGCAGCCGTGTACTGGTTCCTGTCAAATTTCACTGGCTCGCTGAAAAACCAGAGCGTTCCATTCCAATAACGATCGACCATGTTACTGGCGCCCAAAAGCAAGCTTTCATCTGCGGAAAACAATATTAAAATAAAAACAATCGAAACATTGTCAGGCATGTAGAAAAGCAGGACGATCGCGGGTATAAAGAGGCACAGCCGGCACAAGCGTTCCAACCTCGAAAACTCACCTTTGTAAACAAGTAGAACCTCGAGCTGCCTATCATCGGAGGGGCCCTCGTTAACGAGGTTCCTGTAGGCGTCGGCATTGAGATTCGGATCGACAAACTCCTGTTGCTGTTCCATTTTTGCTGTCCCTCCTGAATTTCGGCTAGGAACTCGGTGATCCCATGCCGGTGTCCCGCGTAAGCAGAGCAGTCAGCAGTATAGAGCACGCGGCTCGAAAACGCTTCTCTGACGGCGCGCGAGCGGGGGGAGAGGAAGGAGGGGGAGGGGGACGGCTGCGGTTTACACGTGTGCGCGCCGGGGCTTTTGCCGATTGGTCAGGGTCGCGCGGAAGCCTTTTCAAACGCGCAAAGCGAGCTGTATCTTTTTCTTTCTTGTTGCCTTCTCATTTCTCTCGCGTCGCTGTCTTTTTTGCTCTCGGTGTGGCTTTTATTTGTTGCCCGCACACCTGGTTTCCTCTCTCTCCTCTCTGCGCTCGTTGCGTTTTCTAATTATCTTAAACTCGGCCTATTGACTCGCTGTAATTGCGTTTGCCTCTCCGCGTTCACTGCACACACACACACGAACGCGCGGCTTTTACCGGATCTTTTGCAAGCTGCTGTTGTTAATTGGAAAATTAGTTGGAGATTTTTTAGTTATCAGGCTTGGTGCAGTAATGTCTTTAGGTTTATTTCGAAATAAGCATTGATTGCCTCGTCAAAAGGTTTTTACGTATTCCCTCGAATTGCTTTTGAGAAATTATTGGAAATGTGTTGAAGCCGAAGCTATTTCTTGGCTGTTCATTGAAATATTATTGTTGTCGCGCACCAAAAGAATTTTTTTTATGAGTAATCAACAAAGGCAGAATTTTTAACGATTGTTTGATTAATTTTTATCTTAATTCAAATTGCGACAACAAGAGAGAAAAAATGCGGTAGATAAGATTACTTATTCTTTTTTATTATTATTTTCGTTTTTAATGACATACACTGCATTTCACGAAATTCAATTCTCAAATTTTCTTCTTTTTTTTTTGCAGATATTTATGCAAAACCTCGTGTCACTTTTCGTCGAAAGATATATTATCCAACGTGTAATTATCAGCATCGTGTATGCGACATTTGAGCGAAGAGAGAAAAAAAATTCTATTAAAAAAATAACGGAGACTACGAACTCTTATTCAAGAATGGTCTATATTCCGCAGAAGGTCTTTCGGCTCACAAAAGCGAGTTTGTCGAAAAAAGAAAACGTATTGTTAGAGCTTTGACGATCAATTTTTCTTGGAAGCGGCGCAATGTCACTTGGGGGGGGGGGGGCACCGTGTGTGTGCCCCCGCGCGGGTCCATTTCCAAAAAGCAATACACAACACGAATAAGAGAGCCTCTGTTACTCTTGACTCTTTTTATTTTTTCACCGATAACCCCTTGATCGAATTTCAAATTTAAAATCAGTCCCAACAAGAGACGCGCAACCGTGTCATAATTCGAATTTATATATAGGTTGACTCCCGATTGCAGACATCTAGCAAAATTGCAATGAAACAAGCGGTATTCCAAACTCCGTGAAAAGAAAAATCACCCGAGCTAAAAATAGATCAAAGACCAATAATCGCTGGTCACGTAAAACATCCTCATATAAAGAAGTTAAACGAAGAGAAGAAAGAGAGAGAGAGAGAAAGACGGAGATAGGCACACGTTGTGCGGTTGAGGATGACGAGATAGGCCGCGCACACATCGTGTGTTGCGAGAGGAAAAGGTATCGCGCGCGCGAGCGAGAGAGAAAGAGATTCGCTCAAGTAACCAGCGTAGTAGCGTGACGTAATGGCACGAACACGCGCGCGTACACCTTACGTACTTGTATGAGTGAGACGCGTTAAACAACGCGGGACGCATTAGCGAAAGCTCGGCAATTTCCGTCGTGATGCATGCAGATTTTGAATTTAACCCCTTTTCGATGGTACCAAGAGCCGCTGCTCCGGGATAATCGGATCATCAGCAGGTTCGCAAAACAGAGAGCGCGCCAATGCCTGGGAAAATTTAAAAGACGCATAACAATTCTATCTAGTTATTAAAATCCTATGCAGCTGTTTAAATGCGCCCACTCTCTCGTGCGCTAATGTCCTTATTGCATTCTACCTCTTGCATTTCTTTTTTCTCTTTTTCTCCAAGTCGCGCGAGCGCGCTCGTATGATCCGCGGAGCAGCGGCTGTTTATTTATCTCGGCGTAACGGTAACGGCCGTTAGACACTCTCTCACACACACGCGCATTTAGTGTCGTGCATACGGATACACAACACACGCGTTTAAAGAAAAGAGAAGCAGAGAGAGAGAGAGCAAGAGCGTTATTCTGCGCGCAGGCTCTCTCGAGCGCGGCGGCGGCGACGGCTGGCCAGTGCAGCGCCGAATCGACGAAGCGAAGGAGCTGGAAAAAAAGAGGAGCCTCTCTCGCGCGCGCGCGCACAGTCAGCCAAAGGAGCGAGCGAGAAAGAGAGAAGAGAACCTTCGCCGAACACAAACGGCCTCCCGTCCTCCCGCGCACCCCCGTGTCTCTCTGCTGCGTGTGCGTGTCCTGCCTGGGCTCGTTTTTCGCGAGATAGAATTCGCGAGTGTCGCCGCTGCGAATTTGGACGGAGCTTCGACTGCCAAGCTAAACAGCCGACTCTGCCAAGGATATAAAGTGTGCGTGCTCTCTTTCTCTCGCACAGTGAGTCGTCGCTCGCAAGTCCGTAACTCCGTAACCGAGAAAGCGGATCAGCCGAGAGAGCTGCACAGAGAAGCGGAGAGTCTCCGGCTGCGCGCGCGCCTCCGTTCACGCGAAGAGGACAGAAAGAGAGCTCCGCCGGAGAGGGAAGAGAGAGAGAGAGAGAGAGGAAGAGAGGAGGGAGCAGCGCTGAAGTAGACGACGACGTTGACGTTGTTCCCCGGCAGCCGTCCCAGCGGCCCGCACTCTCCCAGAGAGCCGCCCGCGTTTATTTTGCCGTGTGCTCTGTGTCCCCGTGAACAGTGTGTTTCTCCTTGCTCCCCTTTGCCCCTCCTCCGTCGAGCTTCGGATTTATTGTGCCTCGATCTCGCGCGCGTCAAAGAAGAAGAGGAGGACGCCGCCGCAGCGCACTGGACAGAGAGACCCTCTAACCCCCTCTGTCGAGGGCAACAGCAGCAGCACACACGCGCATACACACACACGTACACGCGCCGAGGCAGACCAACAACGAAGACGACGAGGAGGCGACGGCGAGAGTTTTTCTCCTCTGGTCATCTGTAGTCCGCGTGCCAACGCCGAGGCCCATCCGCTGCCGCTGTCCGAGATATAGCCCGACGAAATGTCGAACAAGCAGGAACAGGTCCTCATCATCGAGCCGCAGAATGAGCTGCGCTTCCGCGGTGAGTAGCCCGACGAGGCAGGCAAGCCCTAGCCCCGCCGGATCAGCCTATCATCCCCGGGGATGAGTTTTACCATCAGCGTATGCGTGGGCGCATGTGCCCCGAGAGGACCTCCCGTCGTCGTCGACGTCGTGAGCGCCACGACATGGCGATGACGATCGAGAGACACGCGCGAGGCCCCCTCGAGGCGCTGCCCGGCTACACTGCTGCTACTGCTGCTCTGGCCTCGCTGGCGCCGGAGACGCTCAACGAGAGGGAGAGACGGAGAGAGAGAGCCCTCGGATCCGGTTGACGCGTTATTTTCGGGCTCTTCCGATCTTCTTTTCCTCTAATCGCCCAGGCTTCTTTTTCTCTCCCTTTCTCACACCTTCGCTGGACACACACGGGCCTCGGCGGCGGCTTTTTAACATATTGATTTATAGGCACTTGAGCCGCGATAGAATACTTATTTTTAAACTTGGTGATTGCCCAGAATATTTCGTTTAGAATAGAAAAAAAAATGGCAATCTCATGCATGGATTCACATGAGTCATCAATATATACGCGATTGAGAGCGAAAAGGAAAGAGAGAAAGAGAGAGAGAGGAAAAGACCCTTTCTCAGGTGCTGGTGTTTAGATGAATTATAAAATGTAGGTACTGTTGTAAAAATTGCTCGTTTTCCTTTTACTGCTCAGCGTGCTGAGTGCTGAACTCAAATGTTTCTTTCATAAAAACAGAATGTAGTCTCCGTTATGACTCGGCAGTTCTTTTTGTTTGTCTTGACAGAGCTTTTAACTCATTACTTTTTACATTTTGTACGGATTGACTCTAGCTCTCTTTATGTTTTCTGATTGATAAAAATGTTTTTGGCTGTTAAAAATCAATACAACCAGACATAAATATCAATTTTTTTAACTTTGCTCAAGTTTTTTTTCACAAAGACTTATTTACATTGATATAAATTACTTTATAAACTGAAACTTACAAAACAAAAAAAATTCTTTATTGAAATATGTTGAAAAACATGTATCCTAAAAGATTTTCAGTAATATATATATATAGTCAATACCTCTGGTAGTTGCTTATCCGTTTTATTTTTCATCAGAAATTCTGTACAAGTTATCAACAACATTCTGCTATAAATAATTAGTTTCTTAAAGAATCAATTTTTAACTGTTTTAAATTATTTTGTTTCAGGCCCTTTTACTGGATCTCCAGTTGCTTCATATATGAAGCTAACAAATCCAACCAGTAATCAAAAAGTATATTTTAAAATTAAAACTACTGCTCCAAAGAGATACTGTGTTAGGCCAAATTCTGGGGTTATTAAACCAAAAGAAATATGTGAAATAGCAGGTAAATATTCTACCTTTGTTAAACAATAGAAAAATTTCTACTATTCTAATACATTTTTTTTTTTAGTTTGTTTACAGCCCTCTGACTTTGATCCTAATGAAAAGAACAAGCACAAGTTTATGGTTCAAACAATTGTAGCCCCAAATGATGATCCAGATGAAGATCCATCAGAAATTGTAAGTTCAACAACTTTGTTATAGTGATTATTATTAAGCATTTTTATTACTTTAACATGCATACATAATTAAGATAATAGATTACGTAAACTTATCCTTATGAAATATGCGTAACATTTGAAGAAGCTTCAAAGATTTGAAACGCCAAACAGACATGTCTAGTCAAGTAATTTGGGCAATTATCCAATGTATTTCTAAAATTATTTCTGTGTTTGCTTGATATAAATGTTTAAATAGTCTATTGGCAAACAATCTCAGTTAATTTTACTACTTAAGTAATCACTTCTAGTTTAAAAAATTGTTAAAAAATAGAAAGAAAAAAGAAAATAATTTATATTTACTTATTTAGTGGAAAGATATTAATGCTGAACAGTTGATGGACACGAAACTCAAATGTGTTTTTGAGAATACATCTACTAGCACATCTGCAACTAAACCTAAGCCAGCCTCTAGTAAATCAGAGACAAACTCATCCGATGCTAAGAGTAAGCCTACTAGTGAAACTATCACAGTTAAATCATCATCGCCAAAGGTACTACATTGCCATATAAAATTGATTTTATAAATATTTTTTGTTCTTTATTAAAATATTATTATTATTTCTTTAGATATTTGGTGATACAGAAGAAAAGTTGTTAAAAGCATCACAAGAAGTTAATCAGCTCAGGGTAGAAGAAAGTACTCTTAGGCAGGAAAATCTGCAATTAAAGGTAAGCAGATTTATTATGTTATTAAAAAATAATATAAAATGTTATTTGAATATATGTCATTTTATTTATATAAAAGCTCATTTTAATTGAATATTCATTCAATAATTTATGATGAATGAATTAATAAAATACATTACATTATGATTAATACAATAATTTTAATAAAATAGAACAGCTTTTTTAAATAATTTCAAAAGGTCAGGTGCATTTTTTCTTAAAAAATGAAACTTGCCCAGCATTAAAAATTTCAAAATACATTAAATTATATGTGATTGTTCTGTAATCAAAAAGTTAAAGTATAAAAATTTAATTGCCTGCACATTGTACACTAGTTTAATAACTATTCAATCTGTGAACTAGGAGGAAGTTATGAAATGGAAAAATGCAGCATTAGGCAAAGACATAAGCTTGGCTTCAGTGTCAGGACTGACTACTGTATCACATCCCAGCAATCCGCTGCCGATGTCAACTACGAGCATAATAATAGCCGTTGCCATGGCCATCGTCGGTTATCTTCTGGGGAAAATGATCTGAAGAGCCTTCGCCTTAACGTAACCACCTTCTGGCACACTACCACCCCCATTCCCCTCCTGCCCTTGAATTTTTCTTAGCCTACCCTTTCTGCCACTCGACAAGCCATCGACTCTACTATTATTAGTGCGAAATGCGAGCAGAGAAAAGTAAATGAAAAGAATAACGATGAAAACGAGTCAACCGCAGAGTCATAACTCAGTTCTTCATAATAAATAATTACTATCAACTTCTATTGTAGTATGGTCTACATTAAAATAATTAGAGTCGTCTGCTAGGCCAGTGTGTTTAATGCAATAAAGGCAAGCGGGAGTAAAATCCTTTTCTAAGAACCTTGAAGCGCTTGCTTCTTAATAAGTCTTCTTAGTTTGTTTTGGTTTTAGTTTTTATGTACTCCGTTTCACGAGACCTACCGGTTTATGAGTAGTTTAATAAATATCTGTAAATATTATTTTTTTTCGTTTAAAGATTTTCAGGGGAGGTAAAAGGAACGGGGCGCACAAACTCAAGGTCGCATTCCCTTTTATATTTTCTTGTTAAACTGCTTTTATTTTTGCGCTTTTTTCCTATATATTATCTTGTGTGCTTTCTTATTCTTACAAAAGGATTTTCGTATTGTGCCGCGCGTCAGTGTCTTTAACAAAAAAAAAAGTTTAAAATACACAAAAAAATATTACAAAAGAAATCATGTCACCATAATATTAATTAAGCTTATTAATGATATGACGTTGTTTCTAGACATTTAAAACATGTCACATTGAAGAAAGAAAAAAAAACTGTTGATTTGTCTTGACATTTTATGTAAAATAAGCCAAGGACTTCACCATCAAAGAAACAAAAAATAGCACGTTTCGGCAGCATTTTAGGATTAGATATACTAATAAAAAAAAAAACTCGCAAGACGACGATTCGTGCGTTAGTTGCTATTGTGCATTGAACCCAACGCGTGACCTCTGGAAAATGAATTCTGAGCTCCGAACTCCCGTCCATCGAGATCACCGACTTTGGCTCAGGACTCGTTTTCCATATAATTCGTTGATAAGTTAAACATTTATTGCTTTATAAAGAAGATCAAATATGTCACATATTGCTTTTCTTTTACTATTAAAATTATAAATTTCAAAATTTGTTTTATTATTTTACGTCAACCTTATACCGCGAAATTAAACTAATCTTGTGCACAATTTCAGCTAAACTTTTACTAAAGTTTAAAAAAAAAACTAGGAAGACAACCTATGGTAACACATACATACACACACACGTGGATATGTCATTTGTCGACGAAAAGTAAAAAAAAAATTGATTCGCTTAAACACACATTCTTACCATTACGACGAAGACAGCTGCAATGACGATGACAAGCGCCCTATTCAATCGTTCCTAGCGGATAGGTTTGATTCATATTAAAGAACGTGTAGAAGGGGAGAAAAAAGAAGAATAAGCGGTTCTCGTGCAAGCGTGGGTATGTGTGTGTGTGTGTGTATGTGTGTATGCGAGCGCGCTTGTGAAAAAAAAAAGAACGAAAGACAGAAAAGTCCTTTAGAGTATAGCACACGGCCGGAGGGTGATAAGACGAACAATTGACCGAGCCCCGGGGAGCGAGAGATTCACGGCCGATAACACACTGACACACATTCGAAAGGCCGTGCGCGCGCTCGTATTATCGAGAGAGCGAGAGAGGGTCTCCGGGCGGCCGACAGCATTTTCATTCTCGGCAGCGGAGCACTTGTGAGCCAGAGTCGTTCTATCTTTGCTGCGCACCTTACGAAAAGAAATCGAGGGGGGAGGAAGGGAGTATCAGGGGTCGAGGAGCTGGCAGTGAAAAGCGCGTCGCGTGTAAGGGGCCCTCAGCGAGAGATAGAGCGAGAGAGAGAGAGAGAAAGAGAACCGGCGATGAGAGGCATCAGGGGGAGGGGGAAGAGCGCCAAGTAGTCTCAGCCGTTTCATTTTTGCTCTTTCTACTGCGCTGCTTTGCTTCTTCTCTTTATTCTTATATATATTATTGTAGGACCCTTTCGCAAGGAGGGTAAGTCTGCCCACTTGAAAAAGGGGCAAGTTTGAATGTTTGCGTGTGTATACGTGCGACAGGTGACGGAGAGTTAAACAATGTTGCGAATCAGCGGCTTGAGGGGGGGAGGATGAAAGATGTGTGTTACATGTGTATGTGTGTATAAACGCCTACTCGCGGGACGGGAAAGTGTGGGAGAGGGCAGGGCTTGGTTTTTAAGACATAGTGGCGGTCAATCGATGATCCACACGGATTATGTATATCCTCAATTATATTTCACCGAGACGACGGCGCACTATTCTATCGAGAGAAAGATCGGTTGATGCATCGACTTTTACCAACCAACGCTTTTCAGTGTACTTCTCTTTATTTATTTATGTTTAATATTGTCTTATACATATACAAGACGAGGAATTAATCGAGACTATTAAAGGAACAAAAAATAAAACACAATGGTATAAACGTTATGAGTTGTAATAAAAAAAAAAAAGAAAGAAAGAAAAAACGGAAATTGTCGATCGACGATTTTAGCGAGCTTTGAATATGTACTACCACTGTCATAATTACCTTTGTCTATCATGTGACGAGAAATTGATTTTGTATATCTGTTTGATCAAGACAAGATATTCATTGATAAACGGATTATTTAGTTTGTAGTCATTTAGATCGCTTCGAGAGAACGGAAATGAAATAGCAGATGGAAATGACATACACAAATTTTTGTTCTCGCCTAGCTTTTTAAAGAAAAATAAAAAAAAAATAAGAGACTTTGAGCGACTGGAATGAAACAAAATTGTAAAAACCACACACTAGAGGTGGAAGTCTCTGTATACACATACACACAACGCAAAACACGTGCATTGGTCAACCATTAAGATAAAATCATTTTATAATTGGAGTAAGAGCATTTATGTATTGTTAATAATGTAATTGTAAAGTATTATTAACTATATTTAAATAATTATTGGTTTGAAATTAAGTTTTGAAATTTTCATTACACTCTTCTGCAAAGCTCGAGCTTTTTCTTTTTTTTAATATGTTTTGTGTTTATGTTCACTTGCATTTCGTCGAGTCACATGTTGTATAAAACTCTCTCTTCTTTTTCTTTTTAAAACCATTCCACATCCAAAAGATTTTTGTTTACAAGTTTTCTAACGTAGTCTTAAAATTTTTTATTTTGTACGAGGTGTTTTGTTGTTGTACTTAAGGCGTCTTTTTTGCATTATTTTTTCCATAACTGTTTTAATTTATTATAACTTAAACGAACTTTAGACACGCAGTGTTGTATGGCTCTAAAATAAAATACGAATGATTTTAATCGTACAACAAATTAGTCTCCGTCAATATTTATTATTACATTTATCAGAAGAAGCGAGACAATTTAGAGACGTGCCTCATATTAACAACACATTGTTTTCTTTATAGCTCATAAATAAAGAAAAAAGAGTATTAAAAAGTGACCCGGGCCGAGTAAAACAGAACGAAAAATCTCCAGCACTCGGCCGATACGAAAGCTCAAGGTTTGACGAGCTCTCGCGCTACGCGGCGCCAACAGCTTCACCTACCAGCGTCCGCATTCTCGGGCCGAGCCGCAAGAGCGCGATAACGTACCGTGAAGCCCGACAGCTGCGTTCTCGCCGCAATAAACGAGTCTCGGAAAGGGGCTGAAATTGAGCGAGCCAGAGAGGAGAGGACGAAAGCGAGGTATTGCGCAAGATTTGTGCTCGACTGCCAAAGTCCTTAAAGTATATAGACGAGAGATCTCGAGGGAGCAAAGGTGGCAGAAAGTACCTGGGAACTGGATAGAAAGGCTAGACTAGTTGAAAGTAATCGGGCTAGCTCGGTGCTGGAGAGAGAGAGAGAGGGATCGTGTGGTGGTGGTGGGGTGGCGAGCGCAGAGCGCCGGTAGCGGCCGGGCTATTGATTTCAAGGGCTTCCTTAGCAGGCCGGCCTGCTGGCAGCCCCTCTTTCTCGTCTGCCTGCGCAGCCACACACTCCCCCGCGCGAGCCGGCGCCGCGACACACCGGCGGCAGGTCAGCCAGCAGCAGCAGCTCGCCGAACGCTTCTCTCTCTCTCTCTCCCCCACAGCCACTATACGTAAACTACCCTCGGCCTACACTCGCTTAGCCTACTTTTATTTTTCCGCGAAATTTCGTTTTCCCCCGCTATACGTAGACTCTGCGTCAACCAGATTACAAGCTGGTACGTTACACCGGTCTCGCACACAATATGCTACGCGGCTCTTATTCCGTCTGGGAAAGGTGTTACTTTGATAGATTGCATTACTGCGTCTGGAAAGATTAGCTCCGGCAGATGTGCCAGACGCTCTCTCTCTCTCTAGTGCAGAGGCTCGTTAGTAGCCCGACAGTGCGAGCGAGAGGGGGCTCAGCTAGGACTTGGCCCGTCTGACCGTACCCCGGCTTACTCTACTTGTCTCCGCAGAGTACGCAAAGGGAAAGTTTAGACGCCGAGGGAGCTTGCAGGAGCAGGGCCGAATAAACGGCTGCGGGAGAGTAACGCAGCGAGGGGTTAGAGAGAGAGTACGAAAGAAACGAGCAAGGCAAAGAAGCTAAAGTCGGAGTTCCAAGGGGGGGGGGGGGTAAAGAATAATATTAAAGAACGAGAGCCGGTCGCAGTCGTCGCCGGGGCGACCGCGAGCAGCCCACTACCTCTGCGCTCGTATAATCGCTTTGAGAGATAGAGAGAGAGAAAAAGAAAACCGTCTTAGCGTTTTCTTGCCTTTTCCCCGTTGCGCAGTAGCTATATGTACTCTTTTCTTCGCTCTCTCGAGTTGCGCGACGAGCTTTCGCAAGTCGCGCGCGCCTCGGCACTCCGGCTCCTTCTTTTTGGAATAAGCCCTTTTCCCTGCTAAGCCATTCTCTCTCTCTCGTTTGTTTTGCTTGCCTCTATTCCGCGGAATTGTGGTTAATTGGGTATAAGCGCAAGAGAGAGAGAGGCTGTGACGTAATAAAACGGGTTTTTGGCTTTTCCAGCCGAATTCGCGTTATTTTTAACGGACATGATACAGGAGCAAACGGGGCATATCCGTATCTTTTATTTCTTCTTTTGGTTGTTAGCCGCCGAAATGATAATTTCGCCCCCCCTCCCTTCGCCCATAGTGTGGCGGTTGTGTGTACAATTGCAACGAAGTTATATTCCGCATTAACCGAAACGATTGCCGATAAGCCTTGCTTTAGCGCGATTCTGCTATATTAGCCGCACTTTGACTCTCCGCGCTATCTCGCTGAGGTGGACGCTTGTACGGAAATAAAATCATTCTCCGTGATATTATTATTTAATTATCAAATCGCAGCTAATAATCAACCTTATATTCGTATCGTCACTATATCATATTATATAAACAACCTTATTTTCGAATTAAACCAAAGTACCTTTAGAAAAGAAAAAGTAGCGGTGCGCACAAAGCTTGCGAAACTTATAAATTCCCCGGAGAAACAGAAATACCATTAAAAAAAAAAAATAATAAAAGAGCCACCAGCAGCACGCCAAGCTTGGCGCAAGCTCGAATCGTAAAATACGGAGCTTTTTGAATATTTCTCGAAAGTTTGAAGTAGAAATGAGAGAGAAAGCGGAGGAGAAAAAAAGAACGAGCCAGAATAAACAAGCTCGAAATTGCCACTTTGAAAAACTACAAAGCGCCCAGTCGGCCGTGATATTGTTAACCATGTTGATTTTCGCATAAGCACGAGCCCTTCGATGCCACCGAAAACTACCAACAGCGAAGTATCTTGTCCATGGGCCCCATTGGATCGCTCGAAATAATTACATCGGCCAACCGCTCGGCTTTCCACCTGCGAAAGGGTCCTTTAAGCAACCCTCCATCGCGAGATTAACGATTCAGCAGAAAAAGAGAGAGGGTCGCGAGAGGAGCATAGGGGCAAAAGCCCAGTATCAACATTATTAAAAAGAAAGCTCCAGAGCCAGGTGGAGCTGCGGGGAGGGGGAGCGAAGGTAAGGAAAGAAATCCTAATGACTATTCTCATTAGGCGGCAGCTAGTCCGCGAGTAAAGGCATAAGGAAGAAGAAGAAGAAGAGAGCGAGAGAGAGAAAAAATTACTCGGCGGATCGTTACACCCTCTCACTCGCGGCGGCGGGCGAAAGCCGCGAGGCCTCTCTCTCTCTCTTTCTCCTCTCTCAATCTCAAAGAAAAACGCGAAATCTGGGCGCTTCAAAGAAACGAAGCGGCAGTAGTGGCGGGCGGCAGCACACAATAAGCGCACGGGCCAAAAGGAGAAGAAGAAGTAAGAAGAGCCAAAGAAGACGACGACGCGCAAACGTAGAGGAATAGACGTATATATATGCCAGTGGCTAGGTGTACCAGAGCTAGCGCGGCACATCTAATTCTCACCGCCTCCTCCCCTCACCTCCTCCCATGGCTATTCTCTAGAGCCCACGCTCTCTCTCTCCCTCGAAAGCTCCACAGGGTAGAAACGCGGTCCAGGTCAATCGAATCTCCGGAGGTAGACGGATACAGACGTAGGTGCGGTGTCGTTCGCGCGCGGCCAATGCACATCTCCCGGCGTTCACGGGGTTGCCCGCAGCCTCCCCCAAGAGAAGCACGCGCATTAGCCCTATATATACGTATACACACGCCCCGTAGAAGAGAGAAAGAGGGTTAGAGAGTAGGGGAGTGGGGTCGCGGGCAGGGAGGCTGCGGTGTAGGCGCGATAGAGAGAGAGAGAGAGAGAGCGAGAGCAGGGTCCGAGGGGCGTCTCCTGCGCGACTCGAGATGGAGCGAGAGAGGGAGAGAAAGGCCGCAGCTGCACGGGGTGGTGGTGTGCTTCGGTCGTTCCTCGCGCCGGCGCCTAGGTCGACCGCCCGCGGCCAGCGACAGACGACGACGTCGACGACGACGAGGAGGAGGCTGGTGTGCGAGCTCTCTGGCGGCGTGCGCACGCGCCTCCGAGAGCATAGCCTCCCTCCGGCCCCCCCCCCCTTTCCACCAAGAGGGGGAGCAGCACCGCCTTCGGCGCTAGAGCGTCCGCGACGCGCGCGCCCGACGCACACACGGCCTCCCCTGTGAGAGATAGCAGCAGCAGCAGCAGCGACGCAAGCGAAGGAGAAGCAGCAGCAGCAAGAGCCGAAGGAGGAGAACGCGCTGCTGCTGGTCCACAGACCCCCCCAGCAGCCAGACAGAGAGAGAAAGAGCCCGGGCACTCCCGGAGGCCCTTGGCTCTGAAGCGCCTCTGGAGACAGAGAGAAAGAGACACTGCCAGCAGGAGTAGGCCCTGGAGCGCGCGCGCGCGCGCGAAACCTGGCCAGCGGCAGCCTCCCACGCGCCCGTGCAGCAGACGCCGCAGCTGCCCTCGTAGTCGCCCTCGTCGTCCGCGGGCCAGCTTCTCCGTCGCGCGCGCCCCCCATTCGTGGCTAGAGTGCTCCTCTCTCTGCGTGTGCGTGTCCGCGGCCTCTCTCTCTCTATCCCCGTGCGAGAAGAGCAGAGCGGCAAGAGTCGTGCAGTGTGCCCCAGACGCGGGGGAACGATCAGCGGCCACGTCCCACGCGGCGAGAGCATGAGGCCCCAGCCGAGGAGGCTCCGCCGTTCGCCGAGCCTAGCCGGCCTGCCCGGGCCCCTCGCCGGAGCAGACCGACCGCCCCGCACCAGCTGGGCCCACAGCTGCTGAGACGGAGGACCCAGCCACCCTCCCCCACCTGCGGCTCGTACGAGGTAAGCGCATCTCTTATACAGCAGGCCCCCCCTTTTAACGACACTTCCCCAACCCTCCTGTCAACTAGCTGGAGAAGCTCATTACAGTGCGTGCTCGTGCAGGAGGAGAGGCCCCGGGCCGCGAGAGCTGACGCCCAGGAAGCCCAGACGGAGGGGGGGTGGGTGGGGGGATCGATGCGCGATTGGCGCTCTGGTGTGGGGGGCCGCGAAACGAGCCCGAGGTCGAGAGCGCGCGCGAGGAGGAGGTGTGGTACGTATACACTTACTACCAGCCGCCCTCTCTCTCTCTCTCTCTTTCTGCCGCCCTTTCCCGCTACGTTATCGACGCCCCCGCACTCTGCAGCAGCAGCAGCTCTCTCTCGGCTCTATGACACACCTATAACGCCCTCCTCGCGTATCCTACCTGCTGCGAGGCTAATTGAAAATTCTCTTATCTACAACCTCCATAGCCCCCTCCCCCTCCCTCCTCCTCTCCCTGACCCTGCGTTCGCGGCAAAATTTGCTTGGGCTTTCGTGCTTAATCGCGCAACCCTCTCTCTCTCTCTCTCTCTCTCTCTCTTGGGCTATTTAGATTCGGAGGTTGCCAGGGAGTGCGTTCGTTTAAAGCTCGGCACATCTGGCCTTGAGCCTAACTGACATGCTTTCGTCGTACTTTTTTAGACGGATCGACGGGAATCACGAGGCTCTCGAGGGGGAGGGGGTAGGCTTAAGAGAAGGAGGGAGAGCGAGATACGTATAGGGGGTAGCGGCTGGGCTTTAAGCCTCGCTGGATTTTTAGGAAGGAGCGAGTTTATAGTGTAGTGGCTCTCTCGAAAAAGAAGAACGCCGTCTATATGGGTTGTGTCGAAATATCCATGGCGTCGCGAGGGATGATGGGATAAAGCAATATATGCTGGCGGTATAGTGTCTGATTTTTAATTGACGATAGACTCTCTCTCTCTCTCTCTCTCTCTCTCTCTCTCTCTCTCTCGCGGCACACTTATAAAAGAGCCAGGGCTAATCCAGTGCGCTAGCTGCCGTCGAAGACCTATGCGGGGGCGGAGGGTAGAGGGCGATATATTTTTTTCATGCTTTCTGCAGCGGGCTCTCTCTCTCTCTCTCACTCTGCAATTTGCTTTTCTGCATTATTCAGTTATACCCACTCTCGGAATAATAAACGAGCAGAAGAAGAAAAAAAGAAGGAGAAGAAGTGGAAGAAAACGCTGAAACTAGGCGTGTGGTTTGTTAACCCTTTTGCCAACTCCGCGACCCGGACGATTCAGCGTTTGGTCGACGACAACAGTAATAAGGCCTAGTTATTTTTTGTATTTTCTTTTTTCGCGATTTCTCTTTTTTGAAAGCTTTTTGAGCGTGACGTTTTGGAAAATATCGATATTGGAATAAGTAGTAAGCTATAGGATTAATCGAATAGACGCATAGCACATTTATCGCGTGAAATGTAAAGGGGCGCGTTAATCAGCTCAAAATATAATAACTGCGATGAAAATCGAATAATAAAGGTACACACGATGAAATTACGTGAAAACCTGGATTACGGTGCTTCCGATAAATTCACCAATACAATCATCAACAAGAGATACTCCCAATCTCAAAACAACGAACGCTTTACAACAAAACGTAAACTGTGCAACGAGTCGCCAAAGCCAGTCAAGAAAAAAAGCTCGATAATCAAAGCGAGAGTTTAAAAAAAGCTCAAGATCAGAGGCTGAAGATGTCAGCATCAGGCGGCGTGTTATCTCCGCGAAAATTCATTCGGGAACGCGAGCTCCTTTGCTCCCGTGCCAGCGCCGTAAGTAATACGCAACGATCTACATTTCATTCGTCTGTCGTCTCCCTCTGACTATCCCCATTTTTTCCAACTCAATAGGCCGTCTACTTTATTGGCGATTGCTCGCGTATCTACCGCGGCTCGAACGCGAGAAAAAAAAAGGGCAGAAGAGTAAAACGTTCGCTTTGGCTGTAGCCAGTGCGGATTTAAATCTTTACGTACGAAATTCAAGGTTGAGAGGAGTGTCTTCCTTAAAAAATAGAAAGAGAGAAAGAAAACAATATCCCGCGCGTAACCTAAAATGAAAAACGGCGAGTGAGTATTAAGGATATAGGGTGTATAGAGTCGGAATATCAGCGTGGTGTAATCGGGGGAGGCTATAGCCTCAATCAGCGAATATTAAGCAGTCCTCGACGAGCTACAGCTAGAGCAGAGAGAGAGAGAGAGAAACAAGGGAGAGAGAGAGAGAGTACAGTGTAGATAAGCGTAGTCGGGCAGTTAATCGTGGCACAGAGTCTCTCCCTCTTGCCCCTCTCCCGCCAACGAGAGATGCCACGACAGAATCGTCCTGCGTTCTCTTCCCCACACACACAGCTTTACGAGGCAGGAGAGTCGAGGGAAGCAAGATACGTATATATACGCGTCGGTGCGGCTGTGTGTGCGCGCGGGGCGGGTAGGCGAGAGCGGCGCACCTTAAATAGGTCAGAGCATGGGATTCGAAATCCCAGAAAGCGAGCGCGCGCGCAAGGCTAACACGAGAGCAGCGACGAACGAGTGCTGCTGCTGCTGCTGCTGCTCGCCCTCTAGCTAGAGATACATATCTCTACATATCTCTAGACCTGTGTGGATGGGCGTGTATACGTATACGAAAAGTCAGAGAGTCACTTGGTGTGTGTGTGTGTTTGTGTCGAGAGAGCGCCCGTATATACCTCTGCAGACACGCGCGTGTGTGCGCGAGAGAGCGAGTGCAGGATTGACGTCACTGCGGTCGTTCAACGGTCCGAAATCCGTCGGAGGATGAACGGAGCGCCAGAGCTGGGGGGGGGGCAGTGGGTGGCTGGCTGCTCTGGCTGAGTAGGCGGGGACGAGGGAAGGGGAGTGAGCTCGTCGAGACGTGCAGTCCTAGTTTGGCCGCGACTAGGCTTGACGCGGTGACAACGACGGCTCGGGATGCATGTGTATATACGTAGCGAGCAGGGCCTGGAGGTGGAGAGAGGCCGCCGCCGCAGCATGAGAATGGGCCATGCGCCTTTTGTCAGCAGCAAGAGACGACTGGGGGAGGCCATGAAATCTCTCTAGGTCATATGCGCCCAGGCAACTCTCTCCCCCGTTCCTCCCTTATTCTCTCTCCCCTCCCCCTACGCTCAGCTACCCTCCCTCCCCCCTCCCCTGCTGGTATATCGTCGCGCCGCCGTCTGGCACTCCGCAGCGCCGCTCTGACGCGCGACCGACCGCTCTACAGCGATTTTAATAGTTCAGCTCGGCCCCGTTTGTTTTTACCCCCCCCCCGCGCTTCCGACCCAGCACCGGGGATGGGACTATCGGAAACGCTGCTGCTCTTCCATCCTCTCTTTCTGTCTCTCCTTTAAACGTGGAAAAGACGACGAGCTCGATATCGAAACGTTTTTACTTTCGCCCTTGTTTTCCTATATAACCACTGTCTAGTCGTGGCTTCTATACGGATGTTACACAAGTTTCGACTTTGATGCGTCGAAGCGGAGAGTATGTGACCGACTTTTAATTGCTTTAATACATACTGGTAATTGTTCGATGGAAGTCAAGGATTTATTTTTTCCCTAAGTTCTTTCAGTCGATCGACTCGGATATAATAACTGAGAAATTGTTTATTTAACAATTGTTCTTTTTCAACAATAGCCGTTTATATAGGCTAACCGTCTTGCGGACTCTCTCGTAACAACAATAGGTTATTTTTTTCTAGTTTAGCCCAGTTCCAAGACATGTACTCACTTACAGACACGCGCATATGCATTATTGAAAATGAAAAAAGATTTATCGTCGTAGTTGCCAAGAAGTAATCGCGTAAATGAAAGGAAAACAGTGGGCAATTCGAAAATGAAATTCTCTCCCCGGTTGGGTCTTAATCCTATTTATGCGGCGACTCAAATTACCCTCTCTCTCTCTCTCTCTCTCTCTCTCTCTCTCTCTCTCTCTCTCTCGTTTCAACGTAAGTGAAGTTTAAGTAGACATAAAGAGCTGGAGTTTGTCCATTTTCAACAAAGCGCAGGTAAAACTCGCGTGAAAATTGCTTCTTCAGAAGCGATTTTCTCGTTTTCCCGCGACAAAGAAACACTGTGCAGCCAGTTCAATGTTTACTTAGGAGATTATTACAGAATGGCGAGAGAGAAAAAAGAGGGGGAGGGGCAAAAATTCCCTTGGTTCATAGGAAAGCCAAGAAACTTTTCTTCTCCATCTCTCTGATTCCCTTCGAGGTTTTCTCTCTCGGTAAGTAGATAGATCCGTGTTTGGCGAGACACGCCGGCCCAAGTGATACTTAAGAGAAGACCCGAGAGCGGTCATTTTAATTCCGCAAGTTTAAATTGAAATGCTGGAAAATTGAATGAATTTACAAGTCCGGCGAAACTTTCTCTTGTTTAAATAATTCGAGAGTTTATTTTAATGCTCTCGAGAGTTGCGTACGCGTTATTAAAAATCTCGCATTTTTCTAAACCTGCGTTTCTGCAATGTTTTTTTTTTCTCGCAAAACCGAGTAACCGTGAAAAATAATAAAATTTAAAATGTTGAAATGCTCATTCCAGCCAGTTAAAACGTCTTAGTCGGGGAGTAAAGGACGAGGAAATTCAAGAGTTTTCATAAACGCGTTTGCGTGAGAGATGAGAAACATTTAGAGAAAAAAAGAAGGCTAAGCCAAGGTAGAGGAGGGAAATTGGTGCGTTTTTAACGTAAGACCTTTTTTATACGCGTGCGAGCCAAAGGAAATGAAAATAAGGGTCGCTTGCTGTTTCTCGACTACTTAATTGCAAATCAAGCAGCGTGAAAAAAAACCGTAAGCGCGACGTGCTTTAATGTGGTTTATAAAAAAAGGAGAAAAAGATAAGCTCAAAATCTAGAACGTATAAAGCTTGATGTTTTGAGTAGTATAACAACACTGTAAAATCATCTTAAAAACGATCCGTTCGAGCTGTAAATTTCATTATCAAGGTCTCCTTTAAAAGACCTTCAAATACCTATCCGATACCCAGAGTGTAAAAAAGAAAAGTATGTACATATTATTTCAAAATAGTTTATTCAGAGAGCGGCGCAGCGACGACGCTCGCTTTCTCGGCTTACAATCCGAAGTCAGTCTTGAAATCCTAAAGAGAGAAACGAGCGATCCGCGGCCTACATACGAGAGAGAGAAGAGGGGCTGCCGCCGAAAAATGTACTCCCAGTAAATCCCACGAGCGCTCGCGGAGTAGCAGCAGCGAGCGCCGGCGCTAAAGCAGCCGCAAATCCAGAATAATTCAGGACGCACCGGTCGCCCGGCGCGCCATGAGGCAAAAATAAACGACTACGCCGCAGTCCCCGATATCGAGCTTCCGCGCCGTTATTGCCAGCCTCCCTCCCCTCCTTCCTGCATGCATTACGCTCCCGGCTGCAGGAGTAAAAGAGGCGTAAAAGGAGAAACGCCCGACGAGGACGTTTTCGTAGGGGCCCCGTAGACAGTTACCGTTTTACCTCCCCCCTATATGCGCGCTTCCAAGTGCGCTGGCTTTTTTTTCAAGGGGGAGCAGTCGAGTAGTCCGCTAAAGGGGGAAGCTGGAAATGACGCTCGGTGAGAGGCGAGATGTGCGCGAGGACGCGTGAGATTTGCCCTCGAAGAGAGCTGGCTAAGGTCGAGCCTGTGTGTGTGTGGCTTACTTTGCACACGCCGAGCTTTTTAATTGAGACTGACTTTTCGTCCTACTCCACAGTGACCGTAATTTTCTCGTTTTATTTTGTTCATTTTTTTTCTTCGGGCTAGATTTGTCGACTTTGAAAACGACGCATTTTCGAGGATATACCATGTGATTTTGAAGAAAGCTCGTATATCGCGTATTACGAGAAGTGCAGGGTCATCGTACGCCAGGTTACATAACAGAGCGTACACAGCCTATAATGACAGTGAGGCCGAGCGTGCAAGTGCGCGCGTAGCGACTCTCATAGCGCGCATATTATTCTACCCCTCCCCCGTGAACGCACTTTAGCAAATACAGTCGTAGCCCAGAAATAAAAAAAAACGGGCTGCGTCGGCCGGCCTTTGTCTCCGCTTTTTCGCGAAAGGGTCCACCCCCCGTTTTTTTTTCTGTTTTCTCTCGTTTCTTCCCTCCTTTTTTTCGCGCGTGTGTGTGCGTGAATTTTAGATTTCAGCCCGAATGAAAATTGCGCGCCTACACGCGCGTTTGGAAATATTTGTATGCTCGTGGGGGGTAGTCGCGAGGGAATTTTGCGCTGATGCTTTTAGCTCGATGTGGAAATGGGGGGGTATGAAGGAGGAGCGTGTAGGCTTTACCGGAATCGAGTTTCTTTTTTGATAAAAAAAAAATGGAAATATTGGTAGCAGACGCGCGCGGGATACCATTGCCTCTCGGAATAATCATTGATTTGGCGGGAGAAGGGGAGGTTTTTTTGTTATTTTTAATATTTTGCGAACTTTTCGATGAAATTTCGTTGTTTTAATTGGTTTTGAAAAAGCGGCTTGGTTTTTAATTTGAAAATTGAATTCTGAAAACCATAGAAAATACAGGCAGTGAAACGGCTTTAGAGTAGCGTGCACAATAATTAACAAAGTATTTTTTACGTATGACCTTCCTTGCAAACGACGTTGTCCGGCTAGACTCTGAACGTTACTACTGAACGTTGCTCTCGGCCTGTCGTTCTCATTACCCTACACTCGCATTACTCGAATCTAAACTATCATTATAGACACAAATCAATACTTCCTCTCAAATATCCAATCAGAAACTATCCAAAATCCAGTCTGACTCTCCGTAACAAAAAAAGATAGCGAGAGAGAAATGTTTAAGTAATTATAAATTTAATAGAACAGTAGGAGAGCCGGAGGGAAGCTCAAGCAAGAGAGGGAGCATATAAATTTCCCCGGACTTTCTACTTTATCCTCGGAATCTATTCAACAAGCTCGGAGCGAGCCAAGAGCCAACAGAGCCCGTCGTGGCGGCAGCCAAATCCACGAGCCCTTAACGACGTCGCGAACGTAAGAAAGTGACGCGGCCTTTCGAGATTCTCCGCTCAGCCCCCCTCCCCTACACGCTCACGTACATACACAGCCACACTTACCGCCGGAGTCAAAGCGGTAGAGCGCGGGGATAAATAAAGAAAAGCACGGAAACGGGTCGCGAGAGAGAGAGAGGGCGTATATTATGCACGCTAGGAAAGAGGGACAATGCGGTTAGGGGCGCAACTATACCCCCGCGCTTCCCCGGATGGCCCGGGGAGATGTATTACGCGCGCTTGAAAAATTCATGCCCCAGCCGCGCGCATGCGCTTCTACAGAGTGTTTTACTTTAACTCTCGCCACTTGCCTCTATTTCATCTAATTTCATTCGTCGGATCCATTACGACGTCCGTTAGGCATAACGCGATGTTAATAGTTTATTCGTAGATTAGAAGGGAATTACCGGGGGGAGATACGGTGGTTGCACTTTTTTTTTTAATTTTTCGCATTTACGCTTCGTATACTGCGTTGCACGCGATTGGTGATTCGGCAAATGTAAAACATACGCGAATTCCACGCGTGCGCCTCCTCTTTTATGTTTACCTTTGCGGGCAAAAAATATCGGTTTGCTGAAGTACGCTCGCCCCACCAGCCCCTCTACCACTCCATCAGTGCACGTCGAAAAGGAAATGAAATATCCGCAAAAGTAAACAAGTCGAATGAAATTGTGTTTATGTGTTTTCGATGGGCCTGTTTATACAGAAAAATTGAATTGTAAAAGCTCTAACGTTTTCCGGAAAAGCCAAAGATAAAATTGATTAAAAATTGATTTCAACATTTTCTTTTTTTTTTTTGTCAAAGCAGGAAACTGTTGTTGCGAATATTTGCAGGGTTTATTCAATTTTCGCGGAATCTATCGATGACGATAACAATCAATTGTTAAAATAGAAAAAAAAAGTTCTAAACACTTTTAGCTTTTCTTTTTTCAAATGGCGTAGCGAAGCGACAAAGTGGTATCAAATATCTGCTGAATCTCTATTTAATCCTCGAAAATGAAAATTCAATGTTCCAACTGAAAAAAAATTCCTAGATAAGCGAATATATATACCATTAATGTATACAGATCGACTAACGAGCACACCTGAATTCCAGCTAATTAAAATAAATCCGCTATTGAGCAGATAATCAAATAGCAAAGCATAGGGTATTAGCTTCATTAATGCTATCGGCAATACCATTGGCTCCGTATTCAAGTGTCTGCGATATTTCTTGACGTACTTAACAAACTCGAAAAAAAATGAGTATTACTGCGAATTAATAACGTACGTTTTGTGAATTAACCGGAAAAACTTGATTAACGAGAAATATTCGGCTTTGTTTGTTGAGAACACTTTTGCAAGCCGATCGGCAAAACAATGCAGCAAGGAGATATTAGATAATGGGGTGGAAATCGTAAATTTGAAAGTCCAAATCGAAATTTCTAGTCGAACCGGTGCTCGCAGAATCAATTCGATATACCAAAGTGTCGGTTGGTAACGTATTCGATATTGTCAATGCGAGCGTATAAAGCCGTGAACATCGATACTCAAAATTGAAGAACCAATATTGAAACTCGAGCATTGTTACTGTTAACTAAAAGCACACACATCGAAGCGTGTCCGGAGTGACTTGAATTAGCAAAATTTCGATATTCGCAATTTTACGTTGGTCATTTAAAAATCGTAATATTTTATAAAAAAAAAAAGTAAACTAAATCGCCCATCTCGTGGATTATAGCTCTCGCGCGAGACGAGAAAAAAAAGAGCGTAGAAACAAAATGCTAATAACGACGCGCGAGAGACAAACAGCCATAACCTAGAAAATACGTCGCTGCGCCCGCCCAGAAAGACACACAATTTAATTAAACGGCACAACAGGCGCATTATTCATTTAAATGCATTAAATGCCGCATTTCGTACAACAATTGGCGCTGCCGCAGAGTATAGAGCGTATAGCAGCGCACCGACGCAGAGAGAGAGAGAGAGAGCCAAAGACAAAAAGCTCTCTCCCTCTCTTGGTAGCCACGATAAATTATTCCGAGCGCGCTTGCAGCCGTCGCGCGTAGAAAGAGAGAGAGAAACAGGGAGGAGGAGGCCGGGGGGTTTGTACAAGCAGTGCAACCCTTGCCTGTACAATGTCTGTCTGACTTTACCTCTCGTGCCCCCCCCCCCTCACTTCGGCCCATCTTCCTCCTTCTGAAACCCTCGTCTGCTTGTTAACGCTCTCGAAGCTCGCGCTATCTTATCCCGGCATCTTATCGAGCGGCTTCGCGCCTCCTCGCTGCGAGTGCAAAACAATCACGACGTCTGTCTTACTTTCCTGTCTATCTCCCTCTCTCGTTCTTTCGTGTCTAGCGATCAGAAGACGTTCTCTCTCTCTCTCGTTTTCGTGCCCGAGCAAACACGGAAGAGAGGAAAGAGCGAAGGAGGGGGGAAAGGGGGAAATTTCGATTTCGAGAAGCCCCGGGCGCCTAGGCGGTTGAATGGAAGATTGTTGCGCGCGTGGACACTGTGCGCGCGGGGTCTGTACGTGTGGGCGAACGGCTATTCATCGCCGGCCGAGCGAGCTTGCGGAAGAACCAGACTCGGGGAGAGAGGCACCGAGGCAAAAATGGGTTGCGCTCGAGGGAGCGGCTGCGCCCTCTCTTTCTCTCTCTCTTTCTCTCTGTACTGTGTGTACTTGCTAAGCGAGTGCCTGATGAAGACGCGATGGGCTGCAGTGCGCGGATATGTACTTGAGACTATCGGTGTGCTTGACAAGTGTTGGGGAAGGTCGAAGTTTTCGTTTTTGGATATGGAGATGAGGGTTTTTTCATTTTTTTCTTTATTTTTAATAGATGGACTGATTTTTTCTTGGAAAGTTAATGATAAATTTTGATAGTTTAGGTGTAGGGGTTCTAATCGTTAAAAAAATGAAATTTAATTGTTATTATGTGACGTAAAATTGTTTGTTTAAAAAAAATTCTAGAGACTATTATTTTCATTTTCATGTTATCAAAAATCTTCATTGTTAATTCTCTTTATTTAGTCGTGATCGAAGAGCAGCTGACCGTGAATTGGGAACAGAGAAAGGCCGATATTAGAAGTTGTTGAAATAAAGCCAAAGCATTGCTGATAAAAATTCAATTAAAAGTATATTTTTGCTTGTCAATTAAACATAAAAATACCCTTCTCTCTCCGAGATAGGCACTAGAATTGTACTTGAAAACTACGTGCCCTACTTTCAAAGTGTAACAAAAAAATAAAAAAAAAAGTTGCTCTGAATTATAGTATAACGTTTATTTAATTCCATTGTGTAGGGACAAACAATTGCGTACAGCGCACTGAAAATGCCAAGATTTCAAAAAGTAAGAAATTATCTCGAATTTCATGCTTGAAAATCTAAGAAATTTTATTATACTTCAAAACTCCGTTTTTTGAACTTGGTTAATAAAAAAAAAAAAGAAAATTATAAATACCCATAAAATCTTGACTTTAATACGCGAGCGAGCGAAAAAGAGAAATTTGCGTATTTCACATGAAACGAACGTAAAATTAAATTCCAAGCGAACGAATATTAAAGAAAAAGGCACCAACGCGTCAGTTGTAATAACATTTAAAATATTAATTTCCGCGTTTTCGTTGAAAAATTAAAGCAACACTACTAGGCAAGAAAGGGCAAGCCGCATAGCTGGCATAAAATTTTCGACGCTTGCATTCCAAACATAAATAAAAGCCCCAAGAGCGCGTCGGATAAAAGACGAAACGGTTGAACGAGGAGAAAGAGAGAGAGAGACAATCTAGAGAACGAGAGGAAGAGACGGCGAAAAAATAAGGAAGATAAAGAAAATGAAATATTGAGAAGGTTAAAGGGTTTTTACAACGAGAATAGTATATCTTTATGCGCAGCGGAATAAAGCTCGGCATTCCGTATCATCCCCTAGCCCCGTTCGGCCCATCGTTTTCTTTCTTTTCCATGTAAAATTAAAGCAGGAAGCGCGAGAGGAAAGCTTTTTTCGGACAAGAGGGGGAGGGGGAAGCGGTTGGAGAGGCTCGCCTGACGAATTTTAATGCCTCTCTCCGTCGAGAGAAGAAGAAGCTGGCTCTCGGTTGCAACGTCAACGCGCAATAATTCTTCCGAGAGCCTGCCTACTGCTCCTCTGATGAAGATAAACTTTCATTTATATTTCAGCAATTTCTTGATGCTTACGCCTCGCGCGGATAAGCAGATATGTATAGGCTTTGAAAGGGGTCTCTCGTGCCCATTTTCCTTTTTTCTCCCTTTTCTATTTTCACGCGAGCGTATTGTTTTAAGCCTATTTAGTAAGGATTCTTGAGTTGGCTCAAGCTGTATTTATAATTACCTCTTTTTTGTAATGTATATCGAAGCGATATAATCGTTAATATTTTGTGAACCACTTAACATTGTGCGCTTGATAAAGTCAAAAAGAAAATTCACGTGACAAGCGAGAGTCTTATCTCGAGAATCTTATCGAGCGGCAAGTCATAATAATGACATAACTGCATTTTCGTATTACATCGAACAATTTGCCTCTCGTCGCCCAGAGAGCCCGCTGTGCATTAAACTAAGAAGATTAAAAATTATAAGGCTCGCCCCCAAGCTCGCTTTCTCCGGACTACTTTACAACTCAGCCAAGAGAGAGAGAGAAAGAGAGAGGTAGTCAAAGGTATAAAGTCTCCGAGATTATCATTGACTGCTACGATGGTGCTCGTTTCCATCCACCTCTCGCGAAATGCGCCCATGAAACTCCTTTGATCTTTTGCGAATGTGGCCAGGTTCATTAGCACTAATTTGAACGGCACTCGCTGGCCGATAGAGAGAGGCCACCGAAATGACATTGTCTCTCGGCTTCCTTCTGTTCGCTCTATTTCCTTGCGTTTCAACGATATTGACGAGAGAGCCGATGAATATTCATCGTTGCCGAATATTTTCTCTTTCCTTTTTTATTTTCTCTTCTTAAACAAAAAAAAAAGATGCAATTCTCAATTACTGCGTCTATTTCGGCTGGCTGACGCGTTGGTATATTGAATTTTTCTTTTCTCCCTCGACGTCGGAATTTCTACGTTTTGACCCGTACTTGAACTTATTGAATAAATAATTGCACATTGTCGAGCGAGAGAGAGAGAGAGAGAGAGAGAGCTGGTTTAACACATTCAACGATGTAATCTTAAACGGCCTTGCGACAGTTAAATTGAACTAAAACTGGAACGCCCTGCTCCATTAAATTTTTATCTCGAATTCACACCGCCCCGTCTCTATATAACACACATAATATACGCTGTGCAGATAATAATAAACGATAAACCACCATGAATTCAAGAGAGAAAAAGAAAAGTAAAACATTCGAATATCCCTTAATAAACGTTACAGCGTCCGGCTAAGCCGTTATCGTGCGCGTTCGCTGCGAGTACCTTACGTCCGTTTAATTGCACTCGGAATTCCTCCGGAATTAATGCGGCCGCAAGCACGCGCGAGAGCCTTGCTCTCCAAAATCGTCGCTCTCGGGCAGAAAAGAGAGAGATCCTCGTTACAACGATTGATTCGAGGCCCCCCCGAAAGCGGACATTACTAGGCAATCGCTGGATAAAGGGAATGTATACGTACGGTATAACTCTTTCGAGCGAGACGAGCCGCTAATCCACCGCGAGAGTTCTAGCCGAGTGCAAGGATCGATCGGTACATTACAGCCGGAGAAAGCTTTTTCGCTTGAAACGGGAGAAAAATGAAATTGATCAAACGCGATTTTTCTTGGTATTTTCGTCTGTAATTGGAAATGATGATATCTGGGATACGATAACCGGTGAGGGATTATTATTGCCGCTTTGGGCGTTTATTGCTAAAGTCGATGGGGATTATGTTTGTGTTTTTCAAATATTTTGTTTGGAATAATCTCAGGACGTGTGGATGGTCTTTTTTTGTTCTTGGGCATCTTATTATTCATATTTATGAGTTAAAATCGAGTGTTTTGAAAACGATTTACTTTTTCAGCTATGTTTCTTTTCAAACAAGCAGAAACATCGAGATTAACAATCAACTCGGGATAGTTGTTTTCCTTTTTTTTTCTCAAAGAAAAATATTTACCTAACCCAGTGCAGAAATTTACACGACTGCAACTCTTCGACTTGGCGACGTGGTCACGAAATCCTCTCTCTCTCTCTCTCTCTCTCTCGCAGGATTGTTACATCGCATGCAATGCGCTGCTGTGCATCGGCCAAAGTTTTGATTACAATCGGTCGGAACGTAGGCCTCGGCCGAAGGTGTGTAATCTGCCCGTTACACGTAAATTGCCCGAGTTAACATGCGATATTGTCCATCAGGCGAGCGCTCCCCGTAAATTCGATTACGAATCACTCAAATATCTCTAAACTGTTTGGCTTCCTTTCCTTTGCAACTTGTCTCACAAGCGATGCGCTAAACAACTTGTCGTCGCTGTGTTTATTATTTTCGATTGTTTCTTTTTTTGTTTGCGCTGCTTTTTCAGTAACCTCTTTGAACTTGTTTATCAATCGATCACGACCGTAGTTTCATGGGTTATATTAATCAATCGCAAATTATTTAAAACAAAATCGAAATAAACTAACTGCTTCTCGCTCTATTACGCCAAAGTTCCCATGATTTATATATAAGTTAGTGACAAGGCAAAATTGAAAGGCTTAAATTTTAAACACCAAAGCCGAGGGCTCGGTGTTTCTCGTTACCAAGCGCATCGAGTCCCCCCCCGAAACTCCGTAGGCAGGGTATAGACCCGAATTACCCAGGAGAGCGAGTTTCGAGCTAATTTGACCGGTTAAAAAGTCTTAGCGACGCTCCGAGGTTGTTTCAGCATAGCGATCTATACATATATAAACCTCCTCGTCCAGGAGAGCTAAATTGGTTCCTACTTCCTTACACTTTGTATAGCGTGTTTCGCATCGGAAATCTCGAGCGTGGTCGTTCGTGTTTATTTTCCGCGAGGCGCTCGAATTTCGTTATAGCCAGTCAAAGTGTTTTCTTTCTCCCTCTTTTTTTATTTCGGGTTTAATTAACCGCGCTCCCCTAAGGTATTATCGTGGAATCTCCGGAGGTGGCTTGCGATAATGCAGATGTAATATTCTGGTTCTCGAGATAACAAATTTCCGAGAAGGATGATGGGAAATCGGAAGGCAAATATTTTTGGTAAACACAGGTTTATGTTGCGCGAGTTTGTCGACAACGGCTCGCGCGTTAAGGCTTAACGACGCGCCCAGGAGCTTGGCTTTGTGTAGAGGAATAGAATAAAAATGATGATGTATACTGGAAATATTTGTAGCGGTATTCGATCGTCGTAGAGCCTTTACTCGCGCAGAGATGGACGTTAACTATTGGTTTATCATCTTTTGTTGGCGAACTTTGCTCTGAAATAAATATAATAGTTTCTTTTTCATTTAGTTCAGACGATTATGTTCCTGATGCCTTGTGCGCTCTGAGCTTACGTTGTTAATTCAATAGTAAATAGAGCAAACGAAAACGAAACATTTTTCACTCATAGACACTAAACATTCTTCAGAAGAATCAAACTGTATCCTAAGAACCCCCGATAAAGCAAAAGAAAACAAAAAAGAAGGAACATTCAGTCCAATTCATACGCAGTCATAAATTCCCAGGTCGATTCTTCGTGTCCCATGGTAAAGTAGGCCTAATGCGGCTACTTATTATTCAGAATGCGGGAGGGAGCGATATGCCGAGAGATCCTTATAAACCATCGAGCGGAAAATTCAGCTAGCGATAATTTCCCAGGCCCCCCTTAACTCCTACAACCTCCGAGCTACGCTCACTAATGCACTCGCCGCTCTAGAGAGAGAACAAATCGAGCTTGCGGGGAGGCCTGTAATTTGCCGGCCGCGTCCGCGATTATGAACGCGCGCGGAAGGAACCGCGCCGACGTGCCTGCGAATCGGCTCGTTATTCAACCCCTTACCACCCCTGCCTTTTGGATGAACTACTGAGAATTTATGTATACGAATGATCTCACGCACTAGCCGTAGATGACCGGTTGCTAAAGATTGATTATAGATAAAATTTCTCGTATTTTATGATGTTCCTTTCGTCATAACGATAATTTCATGTGCTCTTTTATACATATTTCTTGTTCAAGAAGAATCCAAGAAAATTAAGGCTACGATTGCTCGGCGGGAAGACAATGTATTTTCACTTTCGTTTGATATCCACTTGTCTCGAGAACAATTGCCTCAACGAACGAGGATACGGAGTGACTATCGTCCGTTATTATTCGGCGGGTTCGTATTAACATGCAAAATTTTATTTAACACGTTTGATTTGCACTTTTGCGAAGAGTGCGCGAGCGCGAGAAGTGCATGAATATTCAACCTCGTTACAAGCGCGCTCTGTCCGCGACTTATAAGTTCCCTTTTTACTCGAAATATTACTCTCTAACACGGTTACTCCTTAATCATCGATTCTTTTCCATTCTTTTTCTACATTCATAAAAAAAAAATTCCTATGCGAACAAAAAAAAAACTAAAAATTCGGCACAGCTCAGCTCGGCACGATCGCGCGCGACACAATCTTACCCACGTATGACCCGGGAAGGGCCCTTGTAGAAAAGCTCTGGCCAGTTGGTCGCAGCTATATACGAGCTAATTACGCCGAGGAGGGGTAAAGGGGTGCACCGGTTTGATTATCTCCCTGATAACATTTGCTGCCCGGGCAAATTACAAGCTCTCTCTCTCTCTCTCTCTCTCTCTGGCCTGCTCTCGGACGCTCTCTTTCTCGAGAGAGAGCTGCCGGTGCATATCCGAGAGAAGGCGCAGCTCCTTCCCCCCCCCCCCCCCCCCCCCCCCCCCCCGCGCCGCCGCGCGCGGCGCGCGCGCTGGCTGTTTGGTTGTGCGCCCGCCGCGCCACTCCCCTCCCCCGGCCTTAATCGAGAGCCGCAGCGTGTCCGAGAGCCGAGATTTCATTTTGTGTCCGATACGCGCAATCCTGCTGCTGTGGCTTTTTGTTAGTCGACCCCGTGACTCTCTCTCTCTTTCTCTTTCTCCGTTATTTTTTCCTACGGTTGACCGATTATATTCGCTTTTTTGGACGCTAGACGAAGCATCGCCTGTCCGCTTGTAATTAAACCTCTCGCGAATTGTAGGTGATATATAAATTTTGAGCTTGCGGTCGTTCGCCACGCCAAAGCCGATGGGTTGAATAAAGATTTGTCTTTTACCTAACATTCGGTTTGCGGTCGTATACGAAAACGGTTTGCCCTGGCGTGTTACAAGAATGTTTTTCCTGCCAGAGGTGCATTATTTAACCGCAGAAAATGCAAAGGCGCGTCTGCTCTTGCCACACGCGTAAATATTGTTGCTATGACTAAACAAATTTTTTTCTTTATTGCGTTTTAAAAAATAATGGAATGTTTGGTAAAACACGCAAACATCTGTGCAAATATTTGGTACGCGCATATGTTCGAGTTTCCTTTTTGACATCAACGATCGCGAATTCGCGTAATAATATAATTTCTACACTAGCTTATGCGCAATCGTCGAGAAATTCGCGGAATGAATTTTCAATGAGACTCGTTACTTTAAGATAAAATAATTTAAAAATCAAATCGGCGTGGACGAAAAAATTGTAAACACCGATTAATACCGGGCATACTCACCGGTCGGTATAGAAAAATACTGGGCGAGCCGATGTCTCAATCAATCAATGAAATAACAGCCAAGCAGCTGTGGGTATTGTTTTACTCTACCGAGAAAAAGAGAGAGATACATTCCAGCGTGTGCATCAGTGCGCGCGCGAGAGAGAGAGGCTGATGAGAAAAACCGGTATTACGAGTCAAGGATATATTAAAGTCTCGGCAGGAGGAAACTCGAAGAAAAGAGAGACGAATTCCGCGCGAATTACGGAAATACGCGCGTTTGATTGCAGCCGGCATATACATATTGCTATTGTGTATACAAAAATCCGCTGCGCAGCTAAACGTTCCGCGTGAAAGCAACAACAGAGAGTTTGAGAGAAAGAGAGAAAGTATATCTTCCTGTAAACACCTATACGAGTCACACGAACTTGCCGCGTTCCGAAGCAAAATATCCTAACGTAGACGTATAAGTGTACCATAATAAAAACGAGAGTTACTTTATACCCGTATTCTCGTCACTGTTCGGTATAATATTCAGTCACATCCTGCAAGCCGAGGAGGATAACGAGCATGTATACACATCCACACGAGTACATAGCGTTGCAGAATCGCAAAGCGAGCGGCACAGTAGGAGAGAAAGACAGAAGTAGTAGGGATACACCGGGCGCAGAGGAGAGAAGAAGTAGGAGAGGAGAGTTCCAGTAGTGGGGCAGACAACGCCGGCACGAGAGCACACTACTACTCGCTATATAGCTCGGAAAGCGACAACGACGACGGGGGACTAGCCCCCCCCCTCTCCCCCAGTACAGCCGTGGAGTTGCTCTCTGTAACCGGCTCTCTCACACACGCTCCGGTCGGGATCGTGTGTACCCGGGCCGTATAGGCGATAACCCGTGCGCGCGGAGCACGCGACCATCTCTCCCCTCCCCGCGGTCGCGTCTCTCTCCTATACTCTCAGGCTGCGCGTTTCAGTCTGCCGTTCAGCGGGCCGCGACGAGGATAAGAGAGCAGCAGCCGCGCTTAGGTAAGCCGCGAGGAGAAGCACAGCGAGAGAGGCGCCGCCCGTAAGAGGATTCCATCCAACGGCCCATCCCCCCCCCCCCTATCCCCCTGGATAGACATGCATGTTTGCGGTGGCACGACGGGTTTTCCAAAGGCCTGAAATAACAGCCGGGAACTACAACTACTCCCTCGCTCGGATTCTCGCTCTCTGTTTTCCTCCGTGCTCACGTGATATACGCTGCTGCTGCTACTACTGGCTTGCTGTATCCGGCTTTTTCTACTGTGTCCGCTCCACTATTTTCTCTCCTCCTCGCTTCGACAGCTGTGGCCTCTCTGGATTTTTAGGACTTTGAATTCCAAGAGAGACTTTGTGATTTGTGAAGGATCGACCGCTGTGTCTGTGTGTGTGTTTGTGTATGTGTGCCCGTGACTAAAGTCGACAGCGTCTAAGACATTTTCAATTGACCCCGTTACGAAGTGAAAGTGCACGTGGATTGGATTTTACGTTTGTTTTGAGGACACACGCGCGCGTTTGTCGCTGCTTCGATTATATTTCGCATTTGCTCTCCGGTGAGTAAAATTTGCTTATCGTTTGTTTAGCCTCTCGGTTGCCCCCTCTGTTGTCGTTGTCTGAATATTGTTTCGATGTTACAATGTTTACCATCGCGATAATTATCCAATAGAACTCGCACACACGCGCGCTCACCTGTCAACGTCAAAGCTAATGTACCGTAAAAAATGTTCTTTCGCTCGAAAGTCAGACCTATCTCCTGAAGAATCGCGAGAGTAAGTTTTAAAATATTCGCGCGGAATGAATTTAACGGGTAATTTATGTATGAGGTCCGCGAAGGAAATCAGAGAAGAAAAGCCGAGAGCGCGCGCGCTAATACGAAAGAGATAGAGAGAAAAAAAGGCAAATTTCATTTAGACATTCTTATCAACGAGTCGACCTATCTCTCCCCCTCTCCTCTCCGCGAAAACTCATTTTCTCAGGGATGGGTATATCGAATTTTCTCTCGTTTGCCGGCATTATATCGGCTGCCGCATTCCTATGGCCCCCGCACAGAGACAGCCTCGACGCATACCATACACGCCGAGATTGGCTCGCGCTTTATTAAAATTCGCGCTCGTCCGAACTATTTAACGCGCTTGGCTTTTTAAAATGGCCAACGTCGATGAGGCCGCGGCTAATAACCCTTGCACCGATAACTCGCGCTTATAATCGATAGGAGGATAATGAGAGAAGAAAGAAAAAAAAACATGCTCTTGCCTCCGGTATACATATACGTATCGTGTTCCCTGGAGCCTGCAGCAGGGAGAAGCTCGAAGCTTGCGCTGTACTTTTCCCTTAGCGCAGCGTGTCACCTGCATAATTTATTACCTTTACCTCGTGCTCGCGCTAGACTCTCCTCGTACAACGGCCCTCTCTCTCTCTCTCTCTCTTGGCTGGGCGATTCATAATTTATAGGGCCGAATATGTATCTCGCTTGGACACGCGCCCCTGATAATTTATATCAATTATTAAATTGAAAAATGTTCGTTATACAGACCGTACGAAATCGTTAACCGCGCTGCATTTTTTATTCAGCCGGACTAATGAGAAACGAACCTTCGCGCTCTGCTCTAAAACGTCTATATTTCAAACGTGATTTGTTTGCGCGTTACGTTTTTCTTTTTATTTTGAAAAATGCATTTTGTCGTTTGGTACAAAAGAAAATCACTCTTCCCGTAACAAAATTCGACGTAATTCTCGAAAAAAACAGGTGAACCCAAATAAATAACCATACTATATTTCGCGAATAAACTGAAATTCTATAACACCCGATCTTTCTGCCCTCCGTCGTCGGAAAAAACAAATTGCGCAATGTGATTTCAGTGAATCGAGCCGAGACAGACGGAGAAAGAGAACGGGGGGACGGTATCAAGTCACGTGAAGGAGTGAGAATAAAAAGAATCGTAAAAAAATCCCAAGACGTGTGCACGTGGCCATCGGAGAGATCGGCATGATACGTCAAGAGAGAGAGAGAGAGAGAGAGAGAGAGAGAGAGAGAGAGAGAGAGAGAGAGAGGAAGAGAGAACCGGCCAGCTAATCTGATCAACCGGGGCGTTGCGATACTTCGCCTCTCCCTACGGCCACTTGATTCTCTCTCGCGTGGATGTATAGATAAGCGCCCAAGGCGAAGTTCTTACACTGTACCAAGAGAGCCTCCTCAGCCTCCTCCGCTCGATTTCACGCGAAAGACGCGCGCGGCTATCGTGTGTTCGTCAACGCCACCGGAATACCAAAGTGTCTCTGTCCCGGGCAGTCTTTTTTTTTTATTGCTCGAATTTTACCGAAGAACCGCTTCTATCGTTTTTTTCCAAGCTAACTCAGAGGCTTGTAGCTCGGTTTTCTGCTTGCACAGATGCTTCTGGGTATTGATGACTCTGGGTGTAACGTGTATTTTTTTTCTGCACTAGCTTGTTTTTTCTTGTTAATCAGTATAGGTTGCTAAAACGAATTGATATTGCGAATAATATAGACGCGCAAGGCTTGTTTAATGATTAATCATTCGCGTCGAAGTTAACGGCAAATTCGTCACGCTTCGGGAAGTCCATTAAAGCTTTATCTCGCGTTATTATTGCAAATTTTAAACATATTCCCCGGGTTAATCATTTTTCGCCAATTTTTTAAATGTATACACACGTTTGAATTTTTTTTTCTCGAGTCGTATTAAACGCGTCGGATAAGCAGCTTTGAAACACGCGCTTTTAACCTTACGTAATTCAGCAATGCGTAAAGATTAAAAGCGCGAACAATGTATTATATAGCGCCAATCACGGCGCGGCTTTGTAAAATTTTCCGCGAAACTTTATAGCGGCGAGATACAGAAACGGGCCGCGTTTCAACGTTCTTCAAATATTTTTATTATTTACGATTGTTCTTTTTTATAATTCTCTTAGTGCCTTTAAATACGTTTCTGCCTGAAATTGGAAATAAAACGAAAAGGAAAGAATACGAGTTTTCCGCGAACAGCATTGTAAAACTGCGTTTTAACGTGATTTTTTAACGCCTAGTCGTCTATTTCTTTTTTTTCCAACTACCATACTCCAAACGAAATATTAAGAAATATGACTTTCTGTAATCACGTCGGCTCTTATCGCATGTCATTTATTAATGATTACTTTGTAATCCTCCTAGTTAATCGTTTAATATACTCCAATACCTGCTCTCTCTACGTCTTCCTCGAAAATTTAAATCGAATGGCAGATTACGACAGCAGCAAAGAAAATTTGAATAACACGTTAAATTGTTTTATGTAATGCTCAAAGATAAAATACATCAAGTACGTCTAAGTTAGGTGTCGTGCTTGTGCAAGTTCAATCATTAAATCGATTTTCAATGTAATCGGTTACCAAACAAATTTTCGAGTAGGCAAGCACGTGTATCTTTGTTTTTTCTGGTAATGGAATAGCTGATTACAATACCTAGTACGCAACGCGTGAGAGACAGAGATAAGTTTCGGAACGATAATAGAGCTTTTAACAAGACTCCATTATCGTTCGAAAACAGTGTGAAAAACGCGTGAACAATTGATCATCCGATAAAATTCTTTTTTTTTTTTATCAACCTTCCCAATTATGCCGAGCTAGAGCTAGGAGTTTTTAAACGCCTCTCTCTTTCTCGCGGCTCTTCTAATATTTCACTCTAGCATATCCAACGGACGTAGGAAATTTATTCGCGTTTGTATAATGCGCCGGCATCACTGTAATCACGTTTTAATTACGGCTCATTTAAATATCTTAATATACCACGCGGAAGTCGTTATAAATTACAAATTTTATTTAAAAAGGCCCCACTTGGCGCGCAGCACACATACACAAACCTACGATTTACCGCTCTTATTACGATTCCAATTACAAAAGCTCGCATTACGAGAGCATAACTAACAAGCCAAGCGCGCGCGTTCACCGGACAATCCAACTCCGTCTACCGACCACCGCCATAAGCATCCAACAAAAAAAAACCCCCACCGGGTTAGTCTCGTCATCGATCTCCCCACATTCAGTGGTCCAGCGACAGAACGACATTTTTCAAAGCCAAACATTGCTCGTTTGGCGCGCGGCTAACGGGAGAGAGCTTGCCGCGGGCTTAATCGACGAGGGTGGCGCTATCGATTCGCCAACACCCCTACCTCGATCCCCGGGACGAGATCGTGCGATACTTAATGCGGCCGGCCGCACACGCGGACGCGCGAGGCTGCTGCGCTGCGGGAGTGGTAGGCGCGCGCGTGCACCTGGCCGCCGTTACGGCACGCGGCCTCCTTTTCCACTTCGCGTGACCTTTTTCGTCCCTGCAAGACCCTCTCCCCCCTTCGTAGCCCTTACCCTGCGCGTACGAATCGACGCCGTTTTCGCCCTCGACGTGCAGTGTGTGCTGTTTTTTTCTTGTAGGGGGTTCCGTGGGAGATCGGCTCTCTGCTTTTTCATCGTTTGGACGTTAAGGTGATTGCTTCGCTCGTTAAGCCTGCGGATTTTTTCGATTCTCTCGTTCGCCGGGTTTTAGAATAGTTTAAATTGGCTGCTGGAAAATAGTTGGTACTTTTTTTTGTTCTTTGCTTTGATATAAAATATTTGCAATACTACAGCGATATTCTTTAAACCGAATATACGATAAGCCTTACATTCATTGTATACACACACACAAAGCTCGGAGTATATATCACATATAAAAAGAAGAAAAAACAAGTTGCGTGCGCGCTAGTAGCCTTGACACTTTATTTAATAACGAAAAAAAAAAAGAGTAAAATTATATATTTTCTTTTTTTATTCTCGCTAAAGACGCGAGCGCGCCGCGGTAACAACTGTAATTTTGCACTTTGATCGATAATAATCTAAATAGTATCGTCATTTATTTTTAACATTCTATTATTTCACCGCGTACGCGCAGGCTCACACTACTCCACGCGGTTTTCTAGAGCAAATCAATTTTTCCCCTACATTCCATAAACTTTCAAACTCGTTCAATTCTTTAAATATTTCGCTCGCTTTATATAAAACCACACGCGAATTCTTGAACGCGTTCGAGTTCTTGCGAGTATTTTTTTTTTAATAATCCCATTGTATCCCGAGTCAGATTTAGCTGTACGCCGACGTTTGTGCGTGTTGTATCTTTTGTCTTCCGAAATGGGAACCAAAATACCCCGAATGAATATCGAATTTATTCGAAACGCCACTTTTGTGCATACATACGCAGACACAAAAACGTCGTACGCTATTTCGCTGGATTGCTTGAAATATAAAAAAATTTTATTTTTCCACATTCGTTATGTGCTGCACCCCGAGAGTTTTACGCACTGCGCGTCGCTTTCTCGGTGACTCCGTTATAGTTTTTACAGAACACCCCGCGTGAAAATATAAATCTCGCGGGCGTCGTTAAATTTTTATTTCTGCTCGATCGATTTTGAAAATGACAAGACACGCGCACACTGTGGCTAGTTTTTAATCTGTCGCTTGGCTCGCGCGACTCATTAAACGATTATACCTCATATAAGAGATTATGTTACGCATTCCAATAACATTCGCGAATTCATCTTTAATTCTCTCCCTCTCTCGTGCATTTTCGTACATAACTTTACCATTTGTTTCGCGCCATAAAGCAATCGTTATATCGTTACCGAATAAAATAATTGACTCCGCCGATTGTTGAAAAAAAAGAGGAAGAAAAAAATAATAATTTCAATTTACTCGCAATTATCGAAATTAATAAAGAGCGAGTAACGATAATTAGTAGCGAGTCTACGCTTGAATCTGCAACTTACATAAGCGGCCGCGCCAATAATTAAGTACCTGCTGACGTGTACTGCTGAATATGGAAGATAGCCGTTGGCAAGCGGCCGGCTACACGCCGCGCCATATAAACCAGCCGACGTGCAGACCAACACACGTTGAGAAGCCGTTTTTTCCTCCCTCGAGTTTTAATTGCAATTCCCTCGCTCGCTCTTGTTTTAGCCGTTGGCGTTTGCGCGAATCAAACTTTTCCTTCGATCGGCTGTTTTTGTTTCTCCTCCCCCGTATTTCACTCGCGAGAGAGGGAGAAAGCTCTCTTTTAGGCAAGCCTGCGCCCGCATTGTGTACGTGTATACCTATAGTCTCGTTTTTCGCTTAGCCTCCTTCTGCACGTTGCCCTTCTCCGCAGTCTTAAATGATTCACGATTTCATGACTTCGCAACGAGAGCGAATTTACGAGAGCGTGTGTGGGTGTGTGGGTGTGCAGCTTGCGCGAGCTTTAAAAATAATACCACCCGTTTCGCGCTTCGAATTTTCCCCGGTGTGCAAAAATGATTTAGCGCGTCTTACGACTGCTGCTGTAGCAATTAGGAAACTTTTCTCCGATATACCACCTGCGCATTATTACAGGCGATATTGGAAAATTATGTCGTCGAATTGTTATATACTCGTTCGCTTCGATATTCGTGCTCAACTCTATTCGAGTATACACGATTTTCCAATTTATCCAGTTTCACGAGCCAACGTCTACCAAAAGTTTGACTTATCACTGTCTCCTTCACCCCGAAACGCTTCTCCTAATCTCGCGCGCAAGCCAGCAATGGCGTTCAAGCGCAACCGCCAAAATCTTTATCTTTATCGAAGTTTACAAGCCCGAGCATTATCGCTTTACACACATCGCTATAATCATGAGTCGCGACGATAGGGAGGGGCGGGGGGGGGCAAGAAAACAAGGGTAGTAGCCTTGTTGCCCAGCCTCTTGTGTCGACGTTCGAGAGAGAGAGGAGTCAGCATAGCATAAAGCTCGGCAGGCCACTCGGAAATTCCCGCCTACGGCGAGCAGAGGGAGCAGCCCTCGTATATGTACATTCGCAGGGGAGGGAAAGGGCTGCGCAGTCCCGAGAACTCGAGATAGCAGCGGAGGGAGAGAGGACGCGCGGGATATTTAATAGCCCCAGTTTCCGCAGTTACAGCCAGAGCTCTGATACACACACACACACCACACCAGCGCGTAATTGCCTTTGTATATGAGTACTCCGTGGCCTTCTCTTCATTCGTCACCCCCAGTCCTTCTTCTGTGATCCTCTAGTACGTCTGCTTTTTGCTCGAGCTTCGGTCTTGTCGATAACACGTTTGCTTGCTTGGATTTTAAAGGACACGCTTTCGTGCGAGATAGACCAAAGGACCTCGGAAGTTTGGACATTTTGCTTGACCAAATTTTGATTTTTCCTTTTTTTAATTGCTCCTCGTCCCTCTCGCGCGTGGCAAGATTGCTCGTTCTAGGGTTTCGCCTTAAATGCACAAAGTGCTCGCGCGAACTTTTTCTGACATGAGCGAGCGTAACACGGACGCTGCTTAGAGCATGAAAGGCTTTTTTGCACTTGAAAGCTTTAAAAAAAATTTTCCAATTTTGTAAATTCGTTGCGGTTTTTAATTTTCCAGATCAGCTTTACGGAAATTCAAGCGTTAATTAAACAACGATGCATCGTCCTACTGAATACCATTAGGCCTAAACGATTGTTTTTCATCAAATCTAATTATCGAAGCGAGACATAATGCAAATTATACGCATTTACAAGCCATCCGGCGTGTCTGGTGTAAACGTACACTTGTGTACCGTTAATGCAATAAAGATTGAACCAAACTCGGTCCAATATATTATTTTGTTCGATACGGTCGGAATAACCTCGCGATCAAAGTATAATTTGATTTCTATACGATATTTTCCTTAGTATACACTCACCGAGCGCTACGCCATATATCGCAATACTTTGTATAGACGTATACTTTAGCAAAAGGAAGGAACTGCCACGCGCGCGTTGACTCTGTTTACCTTAGCCGCCGTATATATACGCAAGAAGAGTTATTTGCATGAAGTTCAACTAAACTCCGCTTACATTATATTTCCATTTATTAAATGAAATTCTCCAGTTAGCTCTCGCCCGCTATACGTATCCGGCGTTTGGACTCTTTATTTTTAAACTTGCAATTCGAGCATAAAGCTCTCTTTCTCTTGAAATCCATTTGAAATTATGTTAAATTAGTCGTCAGTTACACGACCTTCGCTCCACCCTCTTCCTCGGGAAATGGCCTTTGAATATTGTTCAACGTCGTAAAGAACGAAATAATAAATAGCCAAGAGAAAGCAGCAGTGAAATATAAAGGTCGCCCAGTTCAGCCATCCCTTCTAAATTACCTCGTCCGTATGCGATTGTCAGTTTTCCTAATTCACCATTATTTTCTTACGTCGGGGTCCGGAATGGGTTTTGTAATTTTCAACATTAACAACGTTAGCCCTTACAAACGAATTCCCGTACAACTACACCTTTTGGTGTATATATAACTCTGTACGCTCGAAAATGGAAGCGTCTAGCGATTCCCTTCAGCCCCCCTCTCCCCCATGCAAAGGGGCACTAAAGCCCGTCTTAACTTGGATTATTCTTGAACTTTTGCAGGCGACGAGCAGAAAGTGACTACTCCGGCTTAGAAGAATAGAGTGCAAGGAAAAAGAGAGAGAGAAAGAAGAAGAGGGTTAGTCGGCGCCGGAAATTGCGCTAATCCCGCGGAGCCAGCCTGATCTCCGCTCGCAGGCTCGAGAGATCTGCTGCCTCCGGGTTGCCTTAACACTTTTTTATACCGAAGACGAGGAGAGACCGGCAGGAGGGGAATATTTGAGAAACGTCGAAGTGTCGGGGATAAGGTCTCGTCATCTCGTTGGACACAATGGATTTTAAAGAGCTCGTTAATGTTTTGAAGGTGAGTGCAATTTTGAAATTTAAGGGCATGATCAAAATTTTGCATATACAATAGATGTTGTTTTTATTTTTTTTTTTTTTTGTTTGATCGAGGAAAAAACAAACTTGTTTTTGAAATTCAGGAAAAAGTCCTGGATTGATCGAGAACAATCTGTTTTCTACCTCCGCAGCTGTTTTTCATTTATACACCTGCTTTTTATTTTTTACACCAGGCACAAAAAACTTTGTTATTAGACATGAAAGTAATTAATCGTTTTTCCGCCCGACTCGCGAGATTTTGTTTGCACATCGTTTCCAAAGTGCCTCGGTTTAATAGCGAACGAAAGGATACGCGCAGCTTAAAATTTTCCATATACACAGGGCGCAGCGTGACAAATAGAGCATAAAAAATAACGGCATCCTTATTCATCGCGCCGGAGGTTAAACTTTCAGCGGGACCTTATCGTAGCCTGCCCCCCTCCCCCTCGTCAACCCTTTACGTAACAAGTTAATACCAGGAGAAGCAGTCGATATTCCGATAGCTATACACCAAGATCGTAAACTTTCGTCTCTCTTACGCGCGCTCGGTATAGCATAAAGTAAAGAGAGAGAGAGAGAGAGAAAGAGTATCCAGCAGTGGCGGCCAAATAAAAGCCGTTAAAAAATTGCGCAATCTCCATTGGCGCGCGCGTATATACCGAGGCGTATAGCGCGTAATAAACAGCGAGCCGGAGAACGGCTGATCCATATTTGAAAATTCCCCGCTCTCTCTCAGGCAGCTGCATATAAGAGAGTAAGAGAGAGTAAGCGAGTGTTGGCCCCTGACAGGGGTATGAGGCTGGGGTGCGAAAGCTTCGAAGCTGCATTAACGTTCGCGCCGAGAGAGAGAGAGAGAGAGAGAGAGAGAGAGAGAGAGAGAGAGAGAGAGAGAGCCCCTCTCGAATAAGGCCTCGGCTAGCAGCAGTAGCGTGGCGATATCCCGGGGTTGCCGGCACTGATTTATGGCACGCCGAGCTGCGTTAGTCTCGGCTGTACACCCCCACAGCCCCCCTCTCTCTCTCTCGTCGATGCCCCGAGACCCGGATAATTCGATCCGAGTCCTGAATTTCCAGCGATGACGTGCACGCCTCTGGCCTTTCCTTGCACACCGACGCCTCCTCTCTCTCTAGTCCCCCTTCTATCCCACGAGTCAAAGAAGAATAATCGCTCGCTCGCGACTGGAATGTCGACGATGCGCCGATCATACTTTCACGTGGAATGCTCTTTTCCGATTTTTACCCTCCTTTTTTTTCCTATTTTTTCGTCCCCCTTTTTTTGGAAGGATAGAGGTGAGAGATTGCGGAATGCTCGAGCGTTTTGAGGGGTGGGAGGATAGTGTTGACGAGTCGGTGATGCACGTTGAAAAAATGAAGAGTCAAAGGGCTTCGGGGTTTAATGCAGAGAGAAGAAGGCTGCTTTAATTTAAATTACGATTTTATTCCCGGCGCTGACTCGTTGGCGGCTGAATTGATCGAGTTTCTCTGCTTTGATGTCGAGACACACTTTTAACTCGTTTTTTTTCGCGTTGGAAAACCGGGTCTCACGCTTTTTCGGCTCTGTATTTGCGCTCTGCTAAAGCGTTGGGAGTTATTAATTTTTTGGGATTTTCGGCGCGTGCGATCAAATAAATTTTTTTCTTTTTTTTTTTTCATAAAAAGGAAACTTAGATTCTGAATTTAATATCGATGTAGGAAAGTAACGTTTATTGCAACACCGAAAACGGTAAATACACGCGCGCACATGTGGAATAAAATTTTTTCGTTAGGTGTTTTAATACCGGAAAACTCGTGGATGTCATATCGGAAAATTTGCACGAATTTCGCCGTAGTGGGCTACTCGAAAACATTTTATGAGAAAAGTTCACTTTAATTTCTTCTTTTACTTTTTTTTTGTTTCTCTCTCTCTCTCTCTCTCTCTCTCTCTCTCTCTCTCGCTTTTATCGTTTCCACGTATACGTTTTTAACGTCAATATTAACGAAATAAACATTTTATCAATACCAATAAAAATAAGGAATATTAAAAAATTTAACACTCGAGCGTTATAATCGCCAAACGATATTCCTAACAAATTGAAATTAATAATTGAAATAAAAGTCATCGTTCCTACCCTTCCCCTCCCCCCTTATACAATAATAAATCCAAAATAAAAATTAGCAAAAATTGCCAGTGCCTTTATTAAATCAATATGATATGCCAATAGTTATCAGTCCCCTATGTGTAACGAGAAATAAAGCCAGATCGCGGATTGGGTTGGGTGGGGGGGTAGGCAGTAGGTAAGATGATTCTAAGCCACCTAGATTCTCGCGTACATATGAAACGCCGTTACTTAACGCGAACATCCAGGCCGGCGCGCGGTGTAGGGGATCAATTCGTGGTAGAATCGGTGGATCGAAAGGCGTCCATGCAGGCAGACATCGAAGAGCCAAAGATTGAACGCGAGTTGTCGAGAAGGAGGAGGAAGTAGGTGGGTGGGGGGGGGAGAGTGAGTCGAGCAAAGGCGAAGGAGGCCAGGGGTAGATATCGCTCACTTATCGATTACACAATTCAAAGAAGCGCCGGGGCAGCACGCGGGGCAACGCCTGACTTTACGACTCTCCGGAGCGAGTCTCTCTGCCACCCCTTCCTCCTCACCCCCCTCGTGCAGTTCACTATAGCCTCTCTCTCTTCCTTCTCCTCCTGCTCTGCTACGATCGATCCGGCCTCGGCTCCCGGAAGACGCGCCGCGCATATACGCGCCCGGGGACTCGGCGGGCACTTTTGAATTTTACAGGTCCACCGAGCTGTTGAGATGGGGCTAGAGAGAGAAGGGGAGTAGCTACTTGGAAGCAGGCTTAATGAGCGATCGTTTCGTTAACTATACCGGGCTTGGACCGTTCCCTACCTCTCTCCGAATATTAACGTGACGTTTCCTTCGTCTCTCTTTCTCTCCAGCGTATTCACTTCGTTGCTCTGACTTGCTTGCTCTCTCTCCCTCTCTCTGTTAACGCGTTTTGGGTAATTGGGTCGGTGATGTTGTTGCTCCGATTATTTACAGCTGAATTCGTATTCCGCCTCTGACTCTATTCAACGACGAGCTTTTCCTTCCCTTTTTTTTCAAAAAAAAAAAAAAAAAATGAATTTACGATTTTGAAAAGTCGTTAGCAACGCTTCGCTCTTTTTTTCCAACAATTTTTACGATCGCTCTTGGCTGGATAAATTATACTACGGTTGTTCGAGAAGAGGGGAAGTGCTTAAAACGTATATAGACCTACGTTGCGAGAGAGATCGGAAAATAGGCGGAAAAATTGTGCCAGAACTGACTAATCCGCACGAAACGGGATTTTCTCTACGGGGACAGACGAACGAGCGCGCGCGACTGTCTGTGTGTGTGTGCTGAGTGGCGAATAAAAAGCTTTGCCCAAAAAGAATGAAAGAAAAGAAAAGGCAAAAAAAAGGAAGGGAAAGGAGAAAAAAAGAATCCCGTGTGCATCGACGACGCTCGACCGGACGTAGCTCGTTTCGCGAGGAGGATGGGGGGTGGGTCTGGGGGCAATTGGACGAGTGTGTCCGACGCCCGAAAATCGAGGTTAACAGTCCTCCGCCGGCGTTTCCGTTCGTTTTCTCTTAGCCCCCTCCGCCTCCTGTCCTTGTTTTGCGCCCTTCACCGCGAGAGAGCCTCGATTTTTCAGCCGATCGAACGCTACAGCCCCCCCCCCCCAACAAAAACGCCTGCCTCCCCCAAACGCTCTCGGGCCAATTTCCCCAGGACAACGCGACATCACTCTCTCTCTCTACCCTTTATTTCCGTCAGATGCGTGAATACCCGTTCGGTCACTTGTTTTAGTTTTTTTTCTCCTTTTTTTTCTTTTTCATCGTATACGGGAAGTGCCCCGATCACGGATAGCCAGCGATTGGAAGTGTAGGCTAAATGAGGAGCTTTTTCCTTTTCACTAGTGCCGCGCGCGCTGATTGCCGCACGGGAAATTGAGTGTTTTTGATGGCCGTTTAGCTCGTTTTTAGAGGATTATCGTTTTTTTTTTCGTTCTTCTTTTCGTTTGATTTTCAGTAGCTTAGCGAATGCCGCGCTAAGCTCAAATGTCAATTTGAGTGCTTTTTGTTCTATATGTGTATACCTAAGTTAGAAAGCATGAATTTTCGTTTATGCCTTATTTTAGCACAAAGTTTTGTTCATAAGGGATTATAATCCAATCTGCAATAATAAAAAAAACAGTGATTATAGCATTTTTTTCTGTTTATTTCACGAATTATTGCATGCGTTCATTATTGCATTTCAATTATTCACGGTAAGTATTTAAAGCAATCCTTATTATTTCAACAGTTTCGCAAAATCTCTTTAAATTATAATTCACCACTGTATTCCATTTTATTGTATTTTTTAGCACGCACGAATTAACGATTAAGCACGCGTAAAAATGTTCAAGATTCCAGTTTGAAAATAATGAAAAAAAAAATGAAGGAGGAGGAAACATTTTTTTATTTCATATGAAAAGTTTACGTTTACCGAGAGCTGTAGCTGCTTTTTAATCAGTTTACAGCACGTATAACGTCATTAAAAAATCCCGAAAGCTCCGCGTAAAACTTCCTCCCCCTTCATTTAATAATTAAACCTCCCAAAGAATACGAGAAAGCCTCGAGAGCCTTAAAAAATTCACGACTCTCTCGGCGGAGCTCGGGATTTCTCGGATTCCAAGGCAGGGAGCAGGAAAACACGCAGCGCATTGTCGTATTGTCTCTGCATGTAAAAACTCTCCATCCTTGGCTCAAAACTAACTCGATAACGAAAACCTCAGCATTCCGGTGAGCTCGAACCCATCAACGCCATCCCCAGCAGCGGAGCGAAGGTCCTGAAGCGCAGCGGTCCCCAGGCGTACAGTCGAGCCGGCCCGAGTGGCGCAATCCGGCGGCAGCCTAGCCTGGAGGGCTCCTTCCCCGAGCAGCAAAGTCTTGTTAGCCGATTGGGCTGTCGGTTCGAGCTACAGCAGCAGCAGCAGCAGCAGGCTAATAACTCCGCGGCTCTGGCGGCCGTAACATGTCCGAGCCGCGCGGCTTCAAGCCAATAAACCAGCTGTGGAGCGGCGCTGCCTCGACGGACGCTGACTCGGAGTGCCTGTACGAGGAGATAAGCGGCCCCTCGGCCGAGGATTCGGCCTCCTCCGTCTGCGTACATCCGGCCCAGGCGGCTGCCGCCGCGGCCCAGCAGCGCAGCGTCAGGCGCAGCCGGAAGCTGGAGCAGCACGCCAGCCGTGCCAAGCGCTCAGCCGAGCCGGCTCATCCCGATCACCATCATCATCATTATCATCAGCAGCCCCGACATCGATCCTCCAGGTATACACAGCCCCCGATGTATAGTCTACGTACATTTTTAAACGAGCCCCCAAGTCAATCTGTTGATGAATCTCGACCCAGTCGCGCGTAAAGATAAAAAAGAATCTCTGGGAAATCTTGTGGCGCGATAAAATAATCGAGTGAAAGAGGAAGAGGCCGACGAGAGGATGGGGGGAGTTGTGTTGAAAAAATGAAGAGACCGAGAAAGAGGAACGGGGGGCTGCAGAGAGGCGAGTGTAAAGCCAGTATACGTATATAGAGGCGAAACGATAAAAGAGGGGCCGTATTTCGGCAAAGTTTTACGCGAGAGCTCTGCAGGCCCTTGCCCCCCGTGAAAAGTCTCGCCTGAGAAATTTAATCAGGCCAATAGCCCCGGTTTCGAGCTAAAGAACTAAAAGGGGGCTAAGGGGTGAGGGAACGTCGTTAAGCGGATAATAAAAAAAAAAGGCTAACCGGGGAGAGGGGAGTACAGTCAGGCACAGGGC